>CAKALG010014629.1:0-17791 GCA_916700815.1 Helicolenus hilgendorfi
CACGGTCTAGTCGATGAGCCGGTTTACCATCGACGTGTGAAGACTCGGGGCTGTTGGTGGTGCTGATGTTGTTGCCTGACCCGTCATTGATCTCTAACGCAGGCAGGGAGGACGGGCTTCCGATGGAACTGGACTTCCTGCTGGAGAGGGAAGGGACTAAAGGGTCGGTCAGGGAGCCTCTGCCAGGAGCTGGACCCTTACGCTCCGGATTCACTTTCTCCTTTTCCGCTGAAGGGGGGGAGAAGTGTGACAAGTTTAACTGAGCTGAACTTTAGACAAAGCAGATGCAGAAAAACAAGATCCAAAAAGCACTTCAGTCAGTGGAAAAGGGACAGAGACAAACAGACGGGATGAGTACGGTGCAATCAGGGCCTCTGTAGTCAATGAGAGGGTTAGTTCGGCGCAACCCTGTAGACGAGGTACGTGTGAGGTTTTCTGGTGATTACAAAATACACAGTACTACAAATTCTTCAAACAACCACCCTGAAACACAGAATAAACTACACAATGCCCCACCCACATACCCTCCCAGTTTGATTTGGGACATGCAGACATGCTTATGGGTTGATTAGTAGGGATGTGACCATTCTACAGATAAAAACGGGGGTGGGAGGGTGGCGAACTCTGGACGTCTAGTACCTTCAGCCTCCGTTTTAGGTTTGACGTCAGCTGTAACGGGAAAGAAGGGCAGGACAACATGTTCTCATATCCAGATCATTCATGGACATCAATATTTAAAGATACTACATATAGTTTGTTTGATTGTCACTATATAATGTGCACATTTGGAGATTGTATACACATTCAAATATCATTCACAAACAGTCAGACGTGTAATAGTAGATACAAAAAAATAACAGTTTAATAGTGCTCATGTGTGATGTCTGCTGAGACACAAAAAAGCAGATACATACTGTTGCCGGCAATCCAGCTGGGGATGCCAGGAAACACCCCTCTGGGCTTGGCCTTTGTGGATTCATCCTTCTTGTTCTGGAGAGATAACACAGGTAGGGAGCAAGAAATAAGTCAAATCTGAGGGCTGCAGAAACACAAATGTTTCCCCACAATGGTTTTATGAGGACAGCGCAGTGCCTTTACTGATACGGATTTATCCTGTTTATCTAACAGGATAGGGATGTAATCCTTCTACAGAGTTGATGGTAGCTTACCTTTACCAGCTGTCTCCTGAAGAAGCCTCCTCTGGACTTCTTACTGTCTACTGCCCTGGTTTTAACCCCAAGGTGCTTCATGAAGAAGGCCACCGCTGAAAAGATGGATTGGCTGCAGGAGAAGTTAGAGAAATGTATTAATTAATAATATCCAATAAAGTTTTTTGCTAACACTTATTTGTTAATATTCTATTTTGCAGGAGTTTTTACTTGAATATAATTAAAGCTAGAGTTGGTAATCTCCAAAAATATATTAAGTTATATTGGTTGAAATTCTCATTAGATTTCGACAGCAATCAATATACAAAAAAAGAAGAAGAAAAAATTCGGTATCTGTCTGTGGCCATCGCAGGACTGTAATAAACCCATCCAATCATTTCATTTGGCCCGAACAAAATGATTGGACGGGCTGTCTACCTGTCTACCTGTCTGCTTGTCTACCAGCCTGCGCACACTCTGCTCGTGCATTCATTGTGCGTCACTGGAGTCTTCCACGAGCTGTTAGCTTGACAGTTGAGTACTAACCATAGTCATCTTCGGCGTTCTCGTTCATTATGATATGTTTATGTTCATAATGATAATTATGGGGAAGTAGCTTTGGAGGGACACCTGAAGGGACGGGCTGTCGGTGTTGCTGACTTGGCGACTTTCTTGCTAGATTAAGGGACTTTTGGAGCTAGTGCTGCTAGCTACTTTCATTGAAAAAGAGATGGCAGTGCTCTTGCTGGTTTCTCAAGATCACCAACCTTAGCTTTAAACTTATTTAAATTCATGGCAACGCAATTCTTATAGATGCATCTTTCCTTGGTATATTTCACATTAAAAGACCGCCATAAACTATATTTGCATAGTCTCTGGTGTCACTGATGATAACGCTGAGAGACTTGCACAAAATGCACAGTGCAAATGAGGGAAGAGCGTGAGGATAAAAATGAGGATGGGCAGATGCAGGGAGGTGGCAAGAGGGAGGTGGAGAGTTGAAGATGTCCACAAGGGGAGGAGGAGGAGGAGTTGAAAATAGTGGGGAGGAGAGAAAAAAATATGACAGAATAAGACAAAGGAGGAGTTGAGAGAAATAAGAGGAGTTAGAAAGGAAAAAAATGACTAAAGGAGGAGCCACTGGGGATGAGCACACAACAAAAGTGTGTCTCAGTTTTACAGAGCATGCTGTCTGAATACACTGACTGCAAAATAAAGAACGTTAATCACAAAGGACCAGAACTGTTGTGCATGACAGGGTTTAATAATTTACTATACGTGCAACACATTCATCAAGATGTAGAAAATTTAAGAATGCATCACAGTCGTTTTATAAGATACCGTTATGGAGCGCAGTGAGAATTTTTGAAACAAAGTACAAAGATATGTACGTGTAGAAAGGACATTTTCTATAGAAAACTCAACTGAAAGAAGTGTTTTAATGAGTATTTGGTGCACTTGAGCCAGTATGCAAAACTCTTGTGGTTTGACCACACCCAGGCTTGGAAAAAAGCATGCAGGGATCAAATCAGCTCCATGTGCACAAAAACAACTCATGCAAATATTTTGAACTTGAAAACTTACCATTTTTCCTCGTCCGAGACAATTGTAGGTCTGAAAGAAAAGAGACAGGTGTCAATGATGTTGCTGAAAAGGGACAAAAGCAAAAACAGACTCACTCATGTTGCAGCATCAAGCTCACCTCTTCCTTTTAAGTAGCATTTTTCCTCTCTCTTGCTCGACTGATTATTAAGTGTGTTTTGGGCCGGTGGAATCTGAAGCGACTGAGCTTTTCTTGATCCAACTCAAAACTGATTGTTGTGTTATTGTGTTCAGAGCAGAAGCTATTGAACATATTCTAAAATTTGCACAAAAAAAATAAAAAAATAAAAATAAAAAGATCAAAAAAGGAAAAGATGCATCAAAAGCTGCACCTTTGTTTGCTCTATCAATTTAAAAATCAACTTGCACTCTCAAAGATCTGCAGATATTTTAAACTATTGCTTCCAGACAGTCTAAAAAACTTTATCTACTCTGGTTTGTCTCTCCGGTCTGTAAAGGGAATCCAAAGTCAGAAATGATCCAGCACAGCGGAAATGTCTATTTAACCATGTTTTTGTCTGATGCAATATGCAGGCAAGACGGGAAATTGGATACTCATGTTTTGCTATGAACATAAAGGGTGGGAGGGGTTTCCCCGGGATTTCCCTGCATAATCCAATCAAAAGGTCTGGTTGCCTCATTCTCATCACCAGAAAGACCAATGAGAAGCAGCTGGGGAGAGATCACTGTGTGAGGGGGGGGGATTGGATGGGGGTCAGCGGGTGCACAAGTGTGGGAGAAGTGTGAGGGTAATAGAGAGATGATTGTCGGGAGGAATGAATAGAGTGAAGCTGAATGAATCGTTTGTGCATTGGAGATAGAGATCCAACTGTGTGATAGTAACTGAGTGAGTCGAGAGCTGAATTATCTTTGATACAGACTGCTTTGCAGGCTTTTTGTGTCTTCTGCACTGACAGCGTAGTTATATCCACAGGACGAGTGCTGCTCGTACACACTGCATCTCCCTTCATTTCTGTTGTTCATTTTTTTTCCTCTGTTCTGACAAGATGAAGTTAGACAGTCTTCTGCCCTCTCGCTGGCCTCCTCTCCCTCTCTGTCTGACTCGCTTCTTGTAGAGGATAACACATTGTAGTTGGCCACGGGGTCAAGGATAGATTAACTTTCCCCCCAGATCTCTTGCTTTCTTTCTTTAACCGTGTCCAGGGCAGGAGCTATCCAGCATAGATAACCCTCTGGCCTTTTCTCTCCCCTTCCTTCTTCCGCTGTGTAACCCCCCCACCAACACCAACCCTCCCCGCAGTTGGCAAAATGCCAAGGGAGAGCCTTCCTGCCAGCGTGGCACTGCTGACTCCATCTTTTCCTCTCTTTCCTTCTTGCTTTATTGTGCTCTCTTCCAATCACTGCTCCCTCTTCAGCTCTCTAGTCCAGTGATTTTCTCCATCTCCTGCTGGATTTGTCTTTGTGTGCTTTGCAATAGATTGGTTATGTGCTCAGCTAATGTTGAATATACCTACTATAGGGCTTTATAGAAAGGGTAGTGCCAACTTTCGAGGGAACAGATCCAGAAGGCTGCTTCTCCAACTTTTTTATCTGACAGACCAATCATCTTCTCAGAGCAGCAGGGAATAGAGAGGACACTGAAGTATTTCCCTAATGTCCAAACAACTATAACATTTTCATTTTAATAATATGCTCACGACACTGTGAGTTGTTGTTTTCTTGTGTGAGAAAATTGCATTTGGTCTTTTAATCAGTCATCGGCCTACTTTGCCTGATTTTCACAGTTCTTCCGATGTGGTGGAAGTGCAAACAGGAATGCACAAAAGGGCAAGAACATTTCATTTTCAACTTCATTTCTGAGAAATCATGCTTTCTCTGTCAGTTTGGCGTGACACATTGCAGTAAATCCTATGATACCCATGGGCCTAGGCTGCCGTTGCGAGAGGCCAGTTGGAGGTGCAAATCAAATTTAAAACCCAGAATCCAAATGTGAATTGATTTAAACTGCTAAATATAGTATCAAAATCAAAAAAGACTTGCAACTCGACTAGGACTTTAACACCAAAGACTCGTGACTTCAATTGAACTTGAGCTTTTTGACTGGAAAATACTTGATACCTTCCCCCCAAGCCCAAAGATTAAAAAGTATGTTATTTAAAAAGTGTGCCACAAATCAATTCATTTCCTGAATCAACTGGCGTTAAAGCTATTCCTTCCCAGCAAACCAACACTTAATTACGTAGATCCACTTTGTCGGAACCGATCCGACATCATCCAATCAAGTTGCCAGAGAGAGCCATGAAGAACTAACATTACGTTACTGAGCGGCTGTTGGAAAAAATTATACCAAAGATAAATTTCTTCGCGAACAAAAACTATGCGGTGGTCAACATAAAACGTATTGAAGTATACAAAACAAAAATTACGGATGGAGACGCAAATGGCATTATATTTGGTGAACAGTGCATTATGACTTGATAATGAGTTTCCGACTTGGGACTTGCCAGTCTTGACTTGAGACTTACTTGTGACTTGCAAAACAACGACTTGGTCCCACCTCTGGTATTAGGTTTCTATAAAGCACATTCTTTAGATTCAAATCGCTGTTAGCAGCATACGCAACCAAAGTGCTAATTGGAAGTCACAGTTGACCTCTCTCCTCAGGTGTTTATGTACTCAGACTTTTTAAATCAAAGAACCAGATATTTTCTAAAGCAGTTGCTCATTCTTTTGTACTGATGATTCAACTGGGTGAGTTGTCCATCCAAGCTTTTGAAGTGCTCACCTAACAATGTCTATGCAGGAAATTAATTTGACTCATACTTCAGGGCACCCAAAATAACTCCTTCCTCATTGCTATTCTGCAGTAGGGAGACAATAATACAGCCAACAGCTCCTCCTAATAGGAACATTTGAATGCTTCTTTTCAGTGGTGTAAGAAGCAGAGGAAGAGAGAAACACTTACTGTGTCTCTGACATCTTATCCAGCAGGTTCTCAGCTACAGACTTCTCCTTCATCTCCATCGGGATGCGGTCGGTGGGATAGTGGCTCTCCACATCGATGAGCTCAGCCTCGTTGGGCGTCATACCCATCATCCTCTTCTGCCTGTGCAGGAGACAGCAAACGGAGACAGGAGTTTGGCAAGATTAATATTAAAAACAAAGGACTAATACAATGTAATGATGGCCCTAACTATGGGTCCTGGCTCAAAGACTATATGGCTTTAGTTGTGAAGGAGCCAAAGTAAGTCTTGAGTATAGTCACTGGCAGCAGCTTAGCGTACATGTAGGGTAGTTGTCTTTTAATTATAAGATTGTAGGAAAATAATGTGTCAAATATGAACATAAAAATAGCTTCCTCTGGGATTAATTACTCATCTAAAGCAAGTTTCAAATCTGTAGATTTTTGACTAGCATGAACTGAAGCCAAATTCTGCCTACAAGGTAGGAAATCAATGTGAAAAAACTCAATTTAAAATGGTGAGTTTAATGTTGAGTTGTATTTCCCGGGTTAATGCACGTAAAAAAACTGTTATTGGTCATTTAAACTGTCTGTGTGTCAAGAGCCCATACATTTGACCTCTATTCCTTTTAGCTTGCTGGTTAACTGGTTTCACTAAACATCTTTCAAACCTCAGAAACACTCAGAGGGAAGAGCTTTAGAGAAATAACAATAAATGAAACCCATATTCTCTTTAGGTATACTGCAGTATACTACAGTATACTGTATACAGCAGAGACAGTACACTCCTATCATGATTAATTCTAAGAGGTTCCTCAACACACAGTACTGCGATCATGACCTGAGACAAATATTGTGGATTTACAAAAGAAACAGTTGAGGTTTAATTAAGACTACACCTGACTGGCTGAGTATAATTCAGGATGTGGATTCTCACCTGAAATCTTCCAGCTGTTTGGCCACTTCAACCGCCTGCATGCTCTGAACCTCCTGAGCATAACGCCTTTGGGTGTCCTCGTGGAGCAGATCTGGACGGGTCCGGTCTGAGGGAAGAAGGGGCACAGGAGAAGTGAGTGAACGAGAAGAAGACGACACAGAGTAAAAGGGGGGTGTGTATGTGGCAAAGAATACATAATATAATACGAAAATGACTTACCCAATTCATAGGCTACATTAGCTGGTGGTGCCACCTTGAGAATCTATATTGTGGAGCAAAAGACAAAACAGTTACAGAGACAGAAATTAGAATATCATATAATTGTTTATGGTATAGAATAAGATGTGAAGTATTTATATCTGAGGACTGAGTCTTTATTTTGCTTTGATCTACACTCAGTTGCTAGTTTATAAGGTACACCGAGCTAAAACTAATGCAGTCTTATACAACAATCCAACCTTTATAAGGTTATAATATTCAGTGTTTGTTGAAACTTTTTTTAGAGAGGTGTTGATTCAATTGTATGGTCATTTTGGAGTAGAGCTGCAATAATTCATTGATTAGTTGTCAACTGTTAAATTAATCACCAACTATTTTGATAATCGCTTCATCGGTTTGAGTCTTTTTTCAAGAAAAGAAAAGTTCTCTATTCCAGTTTCTTAAAATATTTTCTGGTTTCTTTACTCCTCTATGACAGTTAGCTGAATATCTTTGAGTTGTAGACAAACCAAGACATTTGAGGGTGTCATCTTGGGCTTTGGGAAACACTGATCTACATTGTATAGAACAAACAACTAATCAATTAATCAAGAAAGTAATTATCGGAATAATCAACAATGAAAATAATTGTTAGTTGCAGCCTTATTTTGGAGGCTGTAGTCTACTACAGTGTCTCTTCTGTTGTTCTGTCCACCTCATTCAAATGAATGACGGTAGGTTAAATATCAGAACACCTGTATAATACAATACAGTTCAACAGCATCACAAACTACAGCCTCCAAAATGACCATTAAGTTGAAACAAACTCTCTAAAACTAACATTAGGTTGGGCAAGGTGAACCTAATAAACTGGCAACTGAGTGTATATGGATAATTGTTTCTTTGTTATGTGTTGACCCAAGGAAAAACATTGTGGCATCAACTGATAAAAAATCCAAATAAAGTGTGCAGTAGCGACATATCACCACAAGGGGTCATTTAAACATCAGAAATAAAACAACAAGCAAGAGAAAACACACATATTCCAAATGGGAGATACATACAGCTGTCACTGACATGAAAATAACCACATGGGCCAACTTTATGTCAACGGGTTTATAAAAGATGTAGAAGGTTTAAAAAAAGAGAGAGAGGCTAAGAAAGGATGATTCCTCCTAAAGGGCTTTCCCACGATCCTGAGAGGAAACTGTGAGGTTGGACGGAAGACAGAGAGAGCAGCACGAGCCAGCTGAGGAGACAGAAATGAGCAGTGTAGAGCTGCCGCCTCTTAGTCGATTAGTCGACTAATCGGTCGTTTTGGTCTAGTTGACTAAGATTTATTTAGTCTATTAGTCGTTTTTTATGCTTTTTTCATGCTGAATGAAAGATTTAAGATTCAAGGCATGATTTAAAGTGGTGCTTTTGTGCGATTCTTTGTGGAGCAACTCAATTTTATAGATCTGTTGATTAAATCAACTGATCGAGTCGCCGACAAAATCGTACGAGTGTTATGAAGAACTAAGAATGTCTTTGCACGAGGACAGCCCGAGTGCAGTGCCTGACATTTGAGGAGGAAATACAACAGAGAAGTGACAGAGGCCATGTGTGCAGGGAGGATTCATGGAAAGTGACAGAAACTGAAGGGTGCTACACAGATGAAGAGTACAGGCAGAGCAAACAGAGCCGACACACGGCCGTGCACTCGCAAACAAATCAAACAGTGTCTCTCCTGACTGAGTTCAACTTATAGACTACAGCTGTGCAGTTTATCAAATTCCTATTGATACAACACAATGAGAAAAGAATATAATATCTGTTATCTGAATTGATTTTTACATAATACACAGCAAAGACTGAAAGAGCAAGAATTAGCGACTAACTGACAACTCTCTGAAGCTGAGAATAACAGAAATATCAAGAAAGAGAGTGACTATTAAGAGTCCTACAAGAGATTTAATCCTAAAGCCTATCATTATAGGACTATACCGGAAGTGTTTCAAACCACAAAACCTTGCAAAACATTTTCTAATTCAAGTCATATAGCATCTGCAGCATCTGCTAAGGTAATCAGAATAGGGTGTTTAGTCCTGTAATGGAGGTCTTCACAGATCCAAAAATCTGACACTATGTGATTAATTAATAAATATTGAGTTTACCACAAATAGGCTCATAGGTTTCTTGGCATTCAGCATAAAAAAACAACTAATCAGCAAAAGAAATCTTAGTCAACTAAGACCAAAACGACCCATTAGTCAACTAAGAGGAGGCAGCCCTATCAAACACGCTTTAGGAAAATCAGATCTCATAATATCTTCAGACTAACTGTGCTTCCTTAAAGAAACACATATCTCTGTTAGAGTGAAGTGAAGAGTCATAAAGCCAAATACAGTCATAATGTTCATAATCTCAGGCTAGATAAGTTGCATGAGAATAAAATACTGCATGTGAATGTCATCAGTGTGACGCCTGCTACTTGGTGGTTACAGGCAGCAAGGTCTTGTGTTTTTGTTTGCACACATCACACACTACATTCATTCATTCCTGACTAACATAATCATTCTTATTTTAGCTTAAGTTTATAATACATTAAATGTTTTTAAACTTTATTCATGTGTTTGTGACAATCAGTTCGCTCGTTATTTCAAGTCCATTCGCATCCACTTAAATCTGGCATACAGACGAACATCTTGCAGGAAATGCAGTGTAGTGTGCTACTTACTGCACCCTTGTCCAAGAAAGTGTTGTAGAACTCCACAAACTGTTTCTTGGTCTCTTTGGCACTGAGATTCTTGAAGAGGTCAGCATGGAGGTAACACAGCTGAGAGGGGAGAGACACACACAAGATCAGTGAGTGCTAATGAAATCTAAATAGCCTTTTAATGTCCTGTGTGCTGTGTTAATGCACTCCAAGGTTTCTGTTGTATGTATGATTTAAAGGAACAGTGTGTAAAATTCCGGTGAATCTATTAGCAGAAATGGAATATGATATTCATAACTATGTTTTCATTAGTTTATAATCACCTGAAACTAAGAATCGTTGTGTTTTCATTAGCTTAGAATGAGCCCTTCAAATCTACATAGGGAGTGTGTCCTCGTCACAGAGTCCGCCATGTTGCTCCGCCATGTTTCTACAGTAGCCCAGAACGAACAAACCAAACACTGGCTCTAGAGAGAGCCTTTGACGGCCACCGTAGTTCTCCGACACACTTGTGAAACTGCACAAACGTGAGTCACACAGTGAAAACCGTGGTATCGCCAGCCGCCGTTTGACTTACGTTGCTCCTAAAGTAGTGTTATTATGGTAAGGATGACCTCTGAGCGAGGCAAACGGTGTTACCGCGGTTTGGCACTCTGCGGCTCACGTTACCACAGTCTTGGAAAGGGAGGAGTGAGCGAAGGGGTACTCAGTTGGTTGCAATCTGCAACCACACCACTAGATGCCAATAAATTTGTACACACTGTAGCTTTAATCTTTATTTTGTCAGGCAGTCTCATTGAGATTAAGAGCTCTTTTGCAAGAGAGACCTGAGAACAAGAAACATTCACAAGAACACAATCAGCAAAACAGAAACAACACTACTACACAAAACAAGGAGCTAAACCAGTTTCAAGAAAATCTCCCAGTGAAATGCAAGAATCTAGTTTGCAGATCATTCCATTTAAAAGGTGAAACCAGTTCTGCCAACATTAGTGCGTACATGAGGCATATCTATGGTTAAGTTGTTACTGGATCGTGTGCTGTAGTTACTAAATGAGAGAAGAGATGTGAGGTAGTTTGGAAGAATGAATAACATGGGATGGCTGTTTCCTTGTGACTGTAAGGAGGTCCATCCAACCGCTTGATACAGAGAACAATGATGAGTCAGAAATATGTCATTTGTGATAAAGCCTAATGCAGTATAATACACATAACATATGATATGACCATATGATATACTGGCATACCATAATATATAAAATCTCATTTCACTTAATTTCAGCTGACCTCGAAGTCAAGCTGCTGACATAAAATGAACAAAGTGCTGTTCATCAAAACACCGAGACTAATTGAGTATTTTAATCATAATGACAATATCTCATGAAATAAGAGTAATTGTGAGGCATAATCATGCACACATACCTCAATCTCAATAAGTCATTAAACACCATAACAACTGTCTTCTATGAACACTTCTGATGTTCTACAGTACATTGACCCCCATGTGGTTAAGGGGGTATGTAAAGGAGGGAGTCAGGGTGTCATGATTGCAGGAGGTGTAACAGTACCTGGTGGGTGACGGTGTCTGCATGCAGAACAAAGGGGAAAGGACAGGCATGCTTTACATATCAACACTGACACACATGTAGTCAGACACACACACATACACACACACACACACACAAGAGAGGAAGTCTTAAAACATGCTCTCTTGACCGGGCTACATCAGTATGGGCAACTACTGTATACTGACTAAATGTCAGGCATCTGGTTTCTGTCTGGCTTCTGTCTGAATACAAAGATAATATGACTGCAACTAATGATTATTTTCGTTATCAATTTATATAACTATGTTTTTTTTTCTCATGAATTGATGAAATGTTATATAAAAAGTCAAAAACAATGACAATTTTCCAGAACCTAAATTTGGCTTATTTGATGAATATTTTTTTTATGATTTTTAATCATAAAAATTGTTAATTAAACAACACCTAAACAACATTTGTTGTTTCAGCAGTAATATACAAACAGACACACATGCTCTGATTAACACACACACACTGCAACACTACGTCTACACAGACGAAGTGAAGGAAACCTTGTAGCCTAAAAAGACACGTCAGCTCACACTTCTATGCGTAAAGCACAAGTGCCATGCATTGCACGGCCTGTGCAGGCCGCTGTATTGATTAAAATAGACGCATTATGTTCCATCAGACTTGCGTGAGGTGGATGACAGAAAAACGTGGCTGAGGGTGTTGCATTTTGGGAGTTGTAGTTCTCACCAGGGGAGCAGGGTCAAACTGTAGAATGACATGTTGAATGAAGACCAGCAGGTGGGTCGGCCGTTCCTTCAACAGGTCTATATTGTTGAAGTATGGGCACTGGTCATCCACCACCTGAGAGAGAGAGAGAGAGAGAGGGAACACAAACAAAGCAAAGAGAGGAGTGAAATATGGAAGAGAAATAAAGACAATGGAACATGACAAAATTATACTCTATTATTCACTCACATCATTCAGATCATTCTCGAAATCCTCATCCTCAGCCCCGATGATGCTCATGGCTGGGTTAGAGCACTGAGCCCCAAACACGCCCTGCTAGACAGAGAGAGAGAGAGGGAGAGAGAGGGAGAGGGGGGGGGGAAACAAGACAATTAGCAAACATTAAGTGCTGTACTTTGAACCAGTACGCTTCCTCTTTGACGTCCTGAGCGCCCGCTGAGCAGAGCCAGACATAAAGACAGATTAGGGTGAACTATCCCAGTGAAATATCACATCAAGCGGAAAAGTAGGAAAACTACCCAGCATCCAACCACGCCTTCTTGAGAGAGAGAGAGAGAGAGAGAGAGAGAGAGAGACAGGCCTGATGTGTCATAATGGTCCTTGAAGTAGGAAGGATGCTATTCATATGAGCCAAGCAAGGCCAAGAAATAAAGCATCGACTACAGGTAAAGTAATAGGAGTCTATAGGAGTCTTTGAATTGCAAGAACTAAACTATAATATGGGGAACCACTGACAAAGCATGCAATATTTAACCAGGAGGTTGGTGGTTCGATCCCTGGCTGTTACTGCCTGCATGTTGAAGTGTCCTTGAGCGAGACATTAAACCTAAACTTTTTAAGTTAAAGCTTCTTCTCTCCTGAAATAAATCATGATTCTACTGTGAATAGGACACTGATAATTAAGCAATTAAAAGCTGTTTTTTAACTACATTATTTTGAGTATTTTATTAAGAAATGCTCTGCGAAAGAAAGAAGTGTTCTGCGAAAGAAAGAAGGTCCTCATCCCTCAGGCCACAATAAAACATTTAGTTTAGGTGAAATCAGTGGAGGAATAATTCATTGCTTAACACGCATTGCAAAATAGTATTTTTCATTTGAGCTTCTCCTGAAGTTTGGCCAAATTTTGCCTCTGGAAATTGCTTTTCAAGCTAGTATCTGGTTCAGTAACATACTTAAGGGGAAAACGCTCCTCTAGCTGCCATGACGTAAACCCTCATGGTCTAAAAATGTAACAAAACTAATCTGAAATTAAAGGTTTATGCCAATCCTTGCCTTTGAAATCCATGAATGGGGAAAAGAAATGCATCGGAACGGGTGACCAATTTACCCCCACCGTTTAAACCCCACACCACTTCCCCTGCACGCATACACACCCAAAACACACAAACAACACATAGCTCTTGTATTCAGTCGTCTGAAGGCCGCAGACCCAGCGCCGCTACCAGGGAACACCCAAACAAACATAAAAAAAGCAGCTACACTGTACAACATTTACCATTGTCCTGCTAGGTGAGTCCAGAGGGCAGAGAGTAAAGTACAGCGCTAAAGAGGTGTGAGTATGAGTCAAAGTAATGAGGAAAAAGTGAGTCCAATAGTCCCTGAAGGAAAAAAAAAAACCTTGAGAAACTGTTAGTAAGGAGCATTTTTGTTTTGTTGAGTTATTTAATAGATTCAGAGTTATGAATAATGTTCCATAACTTTACAAGTGAGTTTCATGTCCATGTTGTATGGTGGTATTGAATGACAGTACCTGAAGGTCATTCAGTATAGGGTTGGGCGATATGACGAACCTTCATGTAACCTGAGCTCCTCAAGCAGTGGCCTTTAACAGTATCTACTATCCCAGAGTCGAGGCTAAAGACCAGAGGTGAGTCTTTTTCTATAAAGGCTCCAAAAATGTGGAATAATCTGCCTGAGAAGAGTCTGTGTCCTCTTTACTTCTTGAATCACACACAGTACCTTACTCTGATTTGTGTTTATTCAGTTATTTAATATTTTATACTTTCATTTTCAACCACCATGTTTTAAGCCTATCTTGTTTTGTTCTGTATTTTATTGCACTACTGTGGTTGTCTGTTTTGGCTTTACGTTGTAAAGTGTGAAAATATATATATATAATAAATACATTTGACTATTATTACTTATACACACCAGAACAATAAAAATCTGTCAGCCATCAGAGATTTTTCCATAACTTTTCTATTGTGATAGCAAAACCTTTAATATTTCTGGTTGTATAGATTGATATATTGATAAGTGGATGTACTTTATTGATCTCAAATTGGGAAATGATTGTGTTACAGCAGCAGTTTATCCAGGCAATGCAATGAACACTAAATACATAGTAAATATACATATCAACACTAGAGATAAATATCTATACAATATCTATAAAATACACGATATAAAAATATATTAGAATACACTATAAATATACCAAACTACTACAACGAACATGTAAAATATAACCATAGAATAAGATACTATATACATTAGCAAAGTGTGCAAATCTGATAATATTTAATATTTCTGGTTGTATGAGGCAAATGTGGGAAAATCTCTGAGCAGATCAGCTTTATGGCAAGATGCGATTCACGGGATTGTTGCAGCAATTTGACTGATTGATTTGTCAGATATTTTATCCATTTTGTAGGGCACATTTTTTTTTAAGTATTATATTTTGATATACATCAATATTACGACACTTATGCTGCATTATTGCATAGCTTTGTTGAATAATTGATTCTGATTGGTCAATCACAGCGTTCTACATTCTGTTATTTCTTTATAGCAGACCGTTGCTATATATAACATACCGTTGCTATGGGCGCAGTTCTGATATCGGACTCTGGAGGACCGTTTTTGTGTCAAATTATTGATTTCTTAAGTAAGTAGCAGTGTAATAAGCGGGATAATATACAACTTGCAGGTCATTGTTGTGAAATAAACCCCTTCCAGACGATGTAAGACCCCTCCGCATCGCCCTGTCGGGGTTTATTTCACAACAATGAGCGGCTCGCTGTACATTATCCCTAACTTAGAAGGTTTTAGTCATATCACTCACCCTTTCTAAGTATTTCTGAAACACGCAATACTATTATGTTTTATTGGTGTGTTTACCCAAATGAATAATGTAAAAAAAACTCAATAAGAAATTCTTTAATTATTCTGATTGGATATGCAGAATTAATAATGGTTTCAGATTTGTTGATAGATTTGAATAAAAACTGTGGTTGATTCAATTGACGGATGGTGTTGTATATGTTCACGCAGCATGTTTACTTATACGTGTGAATGTGTGGTTATGCTGGCCATGTGTTAAGTAGGAACTGAAAAATCATTTAGTGGTTAGAGTTTATAAAGGAAACGTGAGTGTGTACACAAGAGCGATTCGATTCAGGGCCTGAATACAGCGTTTGTGTACAGCAGCAGGCAGGAGAGCTGACAAATGCTCTGAGGTCAAGGTGAGTTCTTGTAAAGAGACAGAGAGAGAAGCAGAGCTTTTAGTCAGAGAGAGAGAGAGAGAGAGAGAATGAAACTGAGAGATAGACAGACGGAGAGAGAATGAGTTCATTCATGGTCGTATCCAGTGGGCTGCGGGTTGAGAAAGGCCAGTGTTGGAGCAACATGCGTAGGAGGGGTTAGCCAAACAGAGAGTCACAGGCCTGTCATGGCCATGAATGCACATCTGCATGGACACTCACAGACACACACACACCCAGCCACAAGCTTCTCACCAAAACGCCAACGCCAACGCCACCTTACCCAGGCAAACACATAAAGTTATTATGTCACCATGACAACAACAGCTATAACTGACTAGTAATGCAAAAGTTTGACATTTCCTGGTGGAAAGATGAGATGCTTTCACTTTTACAGCTCGACTGAGAAATATTTTCTTGCACGACAACATAGTCTCAATGACAGGTGCGAGTAGGAACAACAACTCTGTTATCGGAGCAGGAAGCAGAAATCCTGCACAATCTCAGCCACTTGTATTCACTTTATTTAGTTTCCGCATGCTGGTCTGTATAACTTTCTAAAGACGGATTAATTTGTCTGATTAATTTGTCAGTCACCTGCTTAGTTTATACTATGTTATCTGTAAACATACTGTATGTCAAGTAAATTATATTTATAAAGGGCTGTACAAGCTGCACAACAAATGGCACCCTCTATCTCTAGAGCTTAAATTCAGATAAGGACTCAGACTGTGGTTGATTCACATTTGGGCTGCAACTAGAGCTGCAACGATTAATCGATTAGTTGTCAACTATTAAATTAATCACCAACAATTTTGATAATCAATTAATTGCATTGAGTATTTTTTTAAGAAAAAAAGTCAAAGTTCTCTGATTCCAGCTTCTTAAATGTGAATATTTTCTGGTTTCTGTACTCCTCCATGACAGTAAACTGAATATCTTTGAGTTGTGGACAAAACTTTTGGCTTTTGGAAACATTTATCAGCATTTTCTGACATTTCATAGACCACACAACTAATCAATTAATCGAGAAAATAATCTGCATTAATCGGCAATAATTGCAGGGTTGCAATAATAGAATATTTTCATTGTCTATTAATCTGCCAAATTTCTTGATTGATTAAATGTATAAATGACGTTTTCTAAATCGTATTTTTTTTTTGTCCCACTAACAATCCAAGCTCAAAGATATTCACTTTACCTTCACATAAGACTCTAGAGAGAAAAACAGCAAATTCTCACATCTGAGAAGCTGAAACTCTGTATAGGTTGGCTAAATAGGTTGAATAAATGAATCAAATATCAAAATAGTTGCACGTAAATTCTCTGTTGACTGTTCAAGTAATCATTGCCCCATATGGATTGGAATCTACATTTGTTTTTTTTCTCCAAATACTTTATTCAGGTTTATCCTTTTGTCAGCTACTGTATATGGTCCAGTGTGAGGATCAGTTGAAATTTTAGAGCTAAATAAAATGAGAAGGGCTGCAACTAATGATTATTTACATGATCGATTAATCAATTAACATAGAAAAAACTGTGAAAAACGCCCTTCACAATATCATAGAATTTAAGCAGATGTCATTAAATGTCTTGTTTTTGTCTGACCAAAACCCCCAAAATATTCAATTTACAATAATGTAAGACAAAGAAATTCTCTAATTTTGGAACTTGGACACATCACATGTTTGTCTGTTTTGCTTGAAAAATGACTTAAAGGACCACTGTGTAGGATTTGGTGGCATCTAGTGGTGTGGTTGCAGATTGCAACCAACTGAGAACCCCTCCGCTCACTCCTCCCTTTCCAAGACTGCGGTAACGTGAGCTGCCGAATGCAAAACCGCGATCGCCTCGCTCAGAGGCCATCCTTACCATAATAACACGTTACCGCAGTTTCACAGGCGTGTCTGAGAACTACGGTGGCCTTCAGGTAACAAAAATGCTAAAGGCTCTGCTAACTATGTATATGAAGGACTCATTCTAAGCTAACGAAAACACAATGGTTCTTAGGTGATTATACACTTTTATATTATATTCCATTTCAGCTAATAGATCCCCAAAATGTTACACACTGTTCCTTTAAATGATTAATTGATTATCAAAATAGTTACAATTTGTTTAATCGACTAACAGATTAATAGACTAATTGTTGCAGCTCTAAAAGTGAGTACACTGACTGAATGATTTCTGTTTCCCTCTCAGTTAACTGTTAAACTTGAATTAAGATGCAAAAGCAGAAGCTGTTTGTTAAACAATGACGAAAGGTGACTCTTATAAAAAATATTGCTGCTATTATGTTGTACTCGTGATCGCAGCATTCCTCCTCATTACAGGAGATGCTGAAGCCGCCCCCTTGTTACTGTTATGTCTTGCTTGATATCAGAGTTACTGTCATACATGTTCGTACTCTGAGAAATAAATTGGAGAAGAAGGAGGGGAAGCTAATTGTGGTTACTCAGAGGGGAAGTAGGGAAGGTCAACTCTGCTCTGCTTTTAAAGAGCACCGGAGTATATGGAG
>CAKALG010014630.1:0-27719 GCA_916700815.1 Helicolenus hilgendorfi
TACTGACTCATGGGCTTTTCCAGCAGTTAAAAAAGAGGAAAGTCTTTAGTATTCCTACAGTCAGTTGGCCTTTTAGTATAGTTCATGTGTAGTCCCTCGAGAGCTATCAATTCAGCTAAATCTCTGTTAAACTAATTTAGAAATCTATTTGATTCTTCGACAGATTTCAACACTTTGAAGTCAAACTCTTAGCATATTTGACCCTGGAACACTTATGAGTTCTCCACTAAGGGCAAGATTTCTTCAATTGCCTTTCAAGTGCAATTTAAGCTTTTTAACCATCTCACAAATACCCTTAAAATACACACTTCTTGCTTTCATTCTACTGTTATCTGTGTCACCTCACACATCATCTGAAATCAGAGTATTACCTTGATACAAGTAAAAATGAGTTCTCCTCATTGTGAGGGAATGTGTCACCATTTCTTTGTTTATTAGTATTTGAATACATGATTGACTTTGAAAAACCTCTGAAAGGGTTAGCCTAACCTTGCTAAATAAAGAAATAGATTTTCATCTTCCTGAGATATTCGCCCAATGTCAGCTGGGATCGGCTAAAGCCCCCCGACGACCCTGAATAGGATAAGCGGTTACAGATAATGGATGGATGATTTCAGGAGAAAGTTAATATCATCCAGATTACAGAACCAACAAGTAATCTAAATTAATGACATTAATGCAAACAAAATACTTTGTTGGTCCATGCCTTCTACAACGACACCCCTATCGGCAGGATGCCGTCATCCATCTGTTTAGTGAGAGATCGTGGTTTAGTCAGACCCTACAGACCCTTCTCTCAGTGGACATTTTGACTTATCTATCACAGGTGTTACTAATTACATTGGAAATGGATGCATGTCTTTCAGGGATGCTAATGCCAGGATTTTGTTATTGTGCATTCTGGCTCACTGGCACATAAATGGTACACAGCCATCATTCATTTTATGACAGACACTTGTGCTTTTCCTGCTGCGACCAGTCCAATTGGGAGACTGGACTGCTAGCAGTTGGAAACCTGTAAGAGATTCCTATTATTGGTTGGTTAGGGTGCCTCTGCAGAGGACGTTGAGAGAGCTTGCTAATTTTGTCAAATGTGTTCTGCCCATTAAAGTATTATATGAATGGGAAACCAACTTCAAGATGGCTCATGGAGTGCATACATTTTTTTTTTTTCAAATTATGGTTCAACTCTATGTCATGCAGCCCACTGCATGTGTGCATTAGTGTCTCTTTCCCTGAGCCCAGACTTTCTATCAAGATTAAATCATGCATTAAAAAAAATTGCTTTTCTAGGCTCTGGGAACGATTTATTAAAGGGGACATATTCTCATTTCCAGGTTCATACTTGTATTTTGGGTTTCTACTAGAACATGTTTACATGCTTTAATGTTCAAAAAACACTTTATTTTTCTCATACTGTCTGTCTGAATATACCTGTATTCACCCTCTGTCTGAATACACCCTCTGTTTTAGCGCCTGTCTCTTTTATATCCTCTCCTGAAAATCCCCAGTCTGCTTTGATTGGCTTGCAAAGGTAGTTCTTAAGCTGTGGGTAATATATTGTAATGATTGTGCATGTGACATAGGAAGGGGAGTCAAATCTGAATGGCTTGTTGAATCACATGTTTTCGGATCGAGGCAGCCCACAAAAAACTGACTGGGTTGTCTTATTTCACAGTTTGCGGGTTGGTAGGCACTCCAGATACCTAAATGTATGTGCACAAGCACTGAAGAAGTGAGTTTTTTCATGATATGTCACCTTTAAAACTACATGTCTTTTGTTTTGAGAGTTAAGAATTTTTTTGCAGTTTTGAGGTCTATTGTGGAGATAATTTACTGATCTACCTCCAGATTCAGATCAACACACTGCACATTTGGCTGACTAAACCACCGGAAATTACAGCAATTCATAAACATAAATGACTTGTTTAAACTATTTCACTCTGTCGGCTTTCACACTCCTGAGACCCGAGCAGATAAATGTGTAAGAAGGTTATGTAACACCAAAATAGTCAGCCATGTAGCCCATACAGCCTTCTGAATGAGCAACTCCCCCCACCAAGATTTGATTTAAATTGTATAACATTTTGATATTACAAGAGTTTTAAAATAAGAAATTTTGAAATCAGATTGCATCACACACAATCAAAAAATCTCTTTCTCTTAAGCAGCTAACATCCTCACCCTGCAGGATTAGACAGTACTGCTGAGATAAAAGATACTCTTGCCAGAGGGAGCTAAGCATCACCTTTCTGTCTCACTTCTCACACACACACACAAACACACTCTGTCTCTCACCTCCTCAACTCGTTTATGTTCATACTGCTATGACTTTTCTTGGAAAACACATAAGCCTCGGTGCTTTTGACCAGCTGCTAAGACCAAAATGAAAAAATGAGAGAGAAACAACAGATTTGTGTCTGAGAGCAGATAAATGTGCTGGTGGAGCCTACAGTATGTAAGGTCACTTGATATGAAGCTACAGAATATTTAGATGTGAAATAATACATGCATTGCATAAGGGGACACGGTTGTTGTAATGTTGTAATCTATTTGGAGCTGACTTGATGCATTACAGATTTCAGAATTACAGACATTACTCAATTAAGATAACATCTTCCAACGTACTCTCATACGGCGGTTCGTATGATATCTTACGAAAAAGTTATTCCTCCTTTTTCGTTCTTTTTCCTACGAATGTCCAGCAACACGTGTCAATTTATACTCGTTACATGCATAAAGTCTTCACAGGAAACAACTTCCTTTAGAAGTTTAGGCAGCAAAACTACTTAGTTAGATTTAGGAAAAGATTGTGGTTTGGCTTAAAATAACTCCGGAAGTGGTGTTATTTAAGTACCTAACTTAATAAATTATCAAATAAATCAACGTTGACACCTGGTTTCACACGGGACAGGAACGTCAGCCTCCTGGGCGAAAGTCTGGTTCTTTTTGACTTACACATCCACTCCGACCTCCTCCGTACGCAGCGTTCGCCGCTCTTTATATTTCCTGGTTCATGATTACGTAAATTAGACACAAATTGATTTTGTGGGATATTTACAAATGACAGTGCATTACTTTTTGTAGGTATAGCTACGGACGGTGTATGAAAACAGCCTGCACCTTCACAACTCTCCAATTGCTGGACTTTGATAATCCCCCCAAAAAATTACAGGCCAGATAAATGTTGAGAAAATGAGATATGCATGCATATTTGACAGCAAGGTGATGCTTGGGGAGAGGAGGGAGATGAACAGACTGGTATGGCCCATGTTGCTTTAACACCAATAATAATTAATTTAACTGATCTAGCACACTTTAAAATACAGTGAGATTCCAAGGTGCACCATGCCAGCGATGCCAGAGCTCTATTAGCACTCTCAGTGAACATAACAACTGCTCTTTGAAACAGAATAAAAAAGTTACAGGAAAGACATTCATTAACACTTGCAGTGCAGCTGCTTATGTGAAGCACTTTAAACACCTGTGTAGCGTTAGAATAACATTCTGCTCCAATGTAATAAGCAATTACTGGTAATGATATAAAGGGCTACCAAAACCAAATGTGTGTTGATTCTTCCTGCAGAGAATGGTGACAAAAACTCTCGGATAACTTTCCTTTTATTGCAAAAACATTAAAGTCAACATTTTTTTAAACTTTCCTGAGTTAATGGAATGTCAATTTTTAATATGGCTTTATAATTTGTACTGACTGCTGATGTTTATCAGGATTTTATCACAACATCCTGTCACTCTGCCAAATGTATTTTACAAATTAGATTAAAGCAACAGTACATCTTCTTCTTGGCAAGTACTTCCAAAGTCATTTAACTTCTCAAGTGTGTGTTAATATGGCACTTTAACCAACGTCCTAACACTGATGCAACATAATCGTTTGGAGTCAAAACAACCAAAGAAGCATTGCTGGTGAACAGATTAACATGATTTAATACTAATCTTGCAGATTGTGGCATTATTAGCCTGTGATTATGCGACTAATCTTGGCCTCAATGAGCCGGCCAAGTGGTTTAGTGGTTTCCAAGGGTTATTTCAGTCTCTGTCCTGTATTTTACTGATCCGGTGACATATGGTCCACTAGCAAGCCGAGATCTTCAAACACTGTCAAACTGTGTCGGCACTGTTTTCTTCCTGAATAATATCACCGTGGTGGGAAAAATTCAAATCGGAGCATTTTTATGGAAAATTTACTTGGACTGATATCTGTATGCTCTTTTTTCTCTTGCATAAAAGGTTTGGATAAAGGGAGCAGGACGTTTAGGTAAATGATCAATTTCTCTTTAAAGTTGTAATTAAGGATGCACAATATGGATTTTTTTCGGCCAATACCAATAACCGATAACTACCTGCTTCTCGTGGCCGATACCGATAAGATAATTTAATATTTTTGTATTTCAAAAAGAAGTTCATAGCCTGTAGTTTATGCACACTTGAGGGTAAGAAAGACAAAGATGGATGATTTAATATCAAATTTAACTGACATTGCAATTGCACAACACAACAAAATCACACAACAAAATCCAAAGCACAGTTCTGACTCTTCAAATGTTCATTTCTTTTTTTTTCTAGTGCAACAAAAAACTTGTATTGCAAATTGCAATCGTGTCGTGAAACTGTGAAAACCATCCACACCGGCAATGACATGTTTGGCTCTCTAATCAGCGTGCTGCGCTTGTTCTTCTTCTTCTTCTCTGTGTTTACTGGTGGATCGCAAATCAACTTTAAAGGTGCCACTGCCACCCACTGTAGATAGCGCTTGTTAAGTCAATGAAAGCAATTTGGCTTTGTATTATCAGCCAATAATTTATCCGCTATAATTACATTATTTGAATAATACATAATACTATAAATTTCCCATTATCAGCCGATAATTTATCAGGCGCGGTATATATTGTGCATTCCTAGTATTAATCCTTGATATTTCAATCATATGACAACAACTGTGGTTACTGCAAGTGTGGTTTGATACTACAGCAAACAGTCCTTGAGCAGCTCACTATCGAGGTCAGGGCTAACCTTAGTGACATATACTCCTGTGACTGCTTCACAATAAAAGCCACCATGTGTGTCGCCAGTTGAATTCTTTTAATGTGACGCAGCAGCAGTAGGAAATATTCAGTTAGCAAGAACTCAACACAGCTCTGACACCGTGTAAAGACAGTGAACATTAAACAGTGAAGCTGATGTCAATGAGATAAAATTACGCTGGATTACATGCGTGCACTGTTTCCTGTGAATCCCTCATGCGTGGGAATGGCGGACTCCCCCGCTAACAATAAAACCTCAATATAGAGAGGTAATTACAAAATGTAAATACAGTGAATGGCCATTGCTAAAAAAAAAAAATGCCGACCATAATTAGAAGCTCAAACGGGATTTAGTTTAATGAGAATTTGATGGATTATAATTTTAAAGCAGTCAATCATATAGATTAGTGTCCATCTTTATCCTTGTTCATTATGTCAGTTTGTTAATTAGACCAAACAGAGGCAGAGGTCAAACCATGGTATAGCTTGCCCTGATCCAGTACAGATAACCTAAACCAACCCTACAACCTGCACGCTGCCTGAAACTTCTGTCATTTCACATACTGTAGTGACGGGGTTCATAATTAACACCTATGTCAAAATTTGTGTCTATAAGCTCAATTAAATTACTGCAGACATATCATTAGATTGTGTAGTCTAATGACTAAATCACCTTCTCTTTCTTTAAATGATCTGTATTCTGAAGATGTGTAGGTGTTAATGAATCACAGTTGTCAATGTTTTTGTAGATTGCTGATGACTACAATCCTATTTAACACAATCAATTACTCCCAAAGCCTGTCGATACATTAATCAGGCTTTAGAAGTCTTCTCAGTAGTACTGAACAGAGACCACGTCTGGACCCCATCCAATCAGAGAGAGATACTCTGAACCCAGCAGGGTTTCACTGAGCGGTTAATTTGTCTTTTTCCTCCAGCAGTTTTGTATTAGTACACTTGTTATCATCATAGAGATCAGAGAAAGTCCACAGAAAACACGATGTCATCATATTAAGCCCATCAGTCATTTTAATTCATCCTTTTGTTTTCTTAAACTCATTGAAGCGTCCTCAAAAGTGTCAGTAACACCGTCTTAAATTAGGACAGCAAAACACCATTTGTCAGCTATTAATCACGGTTTAAAGACTTCAATGAGGTCTTTATTGTCACTGCTAATGGTTGTTTCATCATAGGCACAACACTTCCATTAAGATTTGATCCCCAGTGCGTGACTTGTCATCATATCAGATTTTACAGGTAATTATCTCTGTTTCCGTTTACTGTCTCCTTCTACACCTCGATCAAACACTCTGTTCAGTATGCCTTGTCAAACCAAGTCAAAACTTCAACAGAAAAAAAAAAAACTCCAATTAAACGGCTAATTGGAAACAATGACTTGAACGCACATACCGGGTAAAATAGAAAGTTCCTTTGTATTTCTAATAGAGGCACGATTGTCAAAACAGTGCTAATGGTTCTTAAGCGATTCTGTAATTGGTTTGGACATTTAAGTTGACTTGTCAATTGAAACAGCTCAGCGTGATATGACAGTTACCAACTATTAAAGTCCTCTGTACTCGCTCGAGGGAATTAGGAAAATGGATTTAATTGTATAAGTACCCCAAATAAATAAATGTTAACGTCATCCCAGAATGATGAGTGTGTTGAGTTTGCTTTCACATTCTGATGAAGGGGGGAAGTGTTTCTGTGCTAAATTTCAATCTGAGTTAAAGATGGGTATGTAGCTTGACTTTGTGACATCACTACTACTTTGAAAGCCAATCATGGTCCAATGTGCAACTTACAGAAATGTAGTGAGGACACATGAGAGTGGACAGTGAGGCAGAAGACATCTGGTGTTAAAAAAGATTAAGATAGATTTGTGATTTTTCAATGAGGGGGAAGGAGTAGAGCTTCTTAAAATGTCCCTTGAGTGCACAATACTTTGTTTAAATATCTCAGAAAAACAACCCAAAACCAGATTCATTGATATTCCCTGGCTTGCAGAGAAAAAAAATCTGATTTAGGAAAATAAATAAAATCAGATATTTAATATAAATGCAAAGTGAGGTCATTTTTTGTACTTTTCGCAAGTGTTTTCAATATTTCATTGATTAAAAAAAATCTCAACAAAAAATAATTGGTGCAAAATCAATAAGTCCTCAAAATGAATGGCAAAATATGTTGTTTGTAAATGACACATTTAAACATTTTATAATCTGACACCCAATCGGCAGGAAAATGTCATTTTTCTGTGCCTTCTGTGTTCTGAAGATGAAGAGTTTACAGACGAGGTTTGGTTAGTTTTAGGAAAAGATAATGGTTTGAATTAAAATAAGTACTTAGTCAAAAGAAGACATATCACATCGGTGCTTGTGCTCATACATTTGGGTATCTGGAGTACCTACCAACCCGCAAACTGTGAAATAAGACAACCCAGTCCATTTTTTGTGGGCTGTCTAGATCAGAAAACAAGTAATTCAACAAACCATTCAGATTTGGCTCCCCTTTTTTATCACATGCTGGCTCATTAGAATATTCCGCCCACAGCTTGATAACTACCTCTGCAAAGACGCACCATATTTTTTTTCGTAAACCAATCAGAGCAGACTGGGCTTTTTCAGGAGAGGGTCTTAAAGAGACAGGCAATAAAAATGAGTGTTTCAGACAGAGGGTGAATACAAGTATTTTCACACAGACAGTATGAGAAAAATAAAGTGATTTTTGAACATTAAAGCATGTAAACATGTTCTAGTAGAAACCCAAAATACAAGTATGAACCTGGAAATGAGCATGATATGTCTCCTTTAAGGTTAGAGAAACATCGGCTGTCGTTTTTCTTGGAAGGACAGTCCCTGAAAAATGTGTCCACTGTTCCTTCATGCAAGCATATGGATGAACTCAGAATATTAATTCTGTGTCTAAAGTCAGGTATTATCCACAACGGGCCGGCAATAAATGTTTGGCAAAATGCTAGAGGTTCACTTTCATCCCCAGTCGGGACTCCAGATGGAGACAGTGATTTAAGCAGCCCTGTTGTCAGAAAGCTCACATCAGAAGAAGTGGCAGCATGATAGTGAGATAGTGAGAGTGGCTTTCCAACAAGGCTGGAAAAATGAAAAGTTGATAATGCTTTTTTGAGGCCAGATTTAAATTTATTATTCAAAATAAAGTCAACATGTGTGTGCTTTGATCTCATGTTCACGTAGTGTTTCCAGGACACTCATCCCTGCCTCACTGTTTCTTACTGCAACGAGATTGGATCTTATATTAAACATGATCATCACTGCATCCTTTGATGGGAACTTCAAATAAGAAATCAATTCTCACTATCACCTTCTACTGAGGAACTTAATCATCATTTCCGGCTTACTCAGTCTCTAAGGTTGTTTGTTTCCCCTTCAAATCACAATTCACTTACAACCTAAAACTAATTTTAACTCTCAGTCTTCTCCACCTCAGGAATCAGAAACTTCTGGATGATCAAAATACTTCAAATTCAATTTAAATTTATTACCAGAAAAATGTGGCTACAACCTTAACAAACCCTTTGAGAGTCGGTTGGGTGATCTATTAGAATACTAATTTTTGCGGAAAGTAGTTGTAGTTGTTTGAACGTTGTTTACATCCGGTCATGTCCGAAACGAGAGAGCGACAGGTTGCTAAACAAATGGATTTGGAGCTCAGTGCTGGGCTCAGCCCTGATTACGTCCCATAAGCCCTATCAGCTGATGCCTTTGAGGCACGCGTCTGCTGTTCTTCATGAGCAAATCCACAAAGTGGGGGATCCAAAGAGGATTCATTAGGCTCTGCTTTGGGTTAATCTATTCACAGGTACGCTAAAGATATTAACTAATCATTAGGAAAGTCCTCTCAGCCGCTGAACGAGTTTCCTCGTGTGCGGCAGTCAGGTGGACTGTATGCTCTGCATGAGCATTAAGGAGCATGGCATAAAATACTAGATTAGTAGATCTACAGGTTGCATCTTATTGGTAGCAACATAACATATTTACTACTCTAAGAATTCCCTGAATAACTGGGGTCAGTCTAAGTTCAAGAGCAGCCCGAGTAATTAATCACAGTAACTCTATAACCTGTCACAATGTGATGAAATAATGTGCTCGCTGAGGTTGCATTCAATCACTGTCTGATGGGGAAAATGTTAAAAGATTCACCTGTGAGCAGAGCTGACAGATTCTTCAGCCACAGATGTATTTCATCTGCAGTCTCTGAGGATCTGTGCACACCATGATGTTGTTATGAAACAAACCAAGGTGTGCCTGATCTTGGCTTTTCTCCTGCCGCCTTTATTATTTTATACATTTGAAAAATCTGTAGTTGGTATGAGCCTTAAAAAAGATTTAAAACCCCACTTGTACCTTGTCACTGCTGTCAATTCCTGATAAAATCCTACTGGCAGTAGGAGCTATTTTCTGGCCATTATCCAGCAGAGGATGTCAAAAAAGGTCATATTTTGTTGGAGCTCCTCCTCAGAGAAGTGGAACAGTGTTCAATCCTACAGAGATCACAGTATCCACCACAGGCCTGTCAGCGTGGAGGGTGAGCTTTGGGAGTTTGATCGCCAACATGGTCACAGGCAGGAATAGGAGATCGGATTAGAGCTGAAACAGTATGGTAGCAGCCCTGAGTGTTTTTGGGCACATTCCTTATTTTTGAAGCATTCAATATCATCAGATCAAGTTAGTGGATAAAGACAGTGGCTATTTTCTGAAATGCCTCAGGCATTTTCATTCTTATCTAATGTAGCAGATGGGTCAGTTGAATATCGGCCACACAGACATCTTCTGCCGTTGGAGGTTTGTACAGTAAGGTGAGTTTTCGGTGAATTATTCTTTTAGCCTTGAAGTGTCAGTGACAGTTTGACCAAAATATTGAATGTCCAGTCAAAGCTTGGCAACCGTAACTATGAACGGCAGACCAGTGAAGCTCTAGTCTGACCAGTATGGTATTCTGTCTTCGGTGTTTGAAGGGTCATGTCATTTTTTGACCCTCTCCAAAACCACTAAAACACAAAAGCAATGCGCTTATTCTATCTGCTCTAATGCAAACAATATCATGTCCAGCTAACTCGCTTACTATCTACACTATTAACCAAACCTGATGTTACTTTCAAGGCCAAGGAGCATTCCAATAGCTTACTATATTTTGTGGGGTTACAAGTTAGAAAGTTGTTGGGAAAAAACTGTTCCATTCATTATAGCACTTCAAATATGTTGTATTTCCCCTCTGGGTTAGTGCCGGTCTTGGATGCAAACTATTTACTCTCCAGCTATGGTTGCCAACTGTCCTGCATCAGTCAGGACGATCCGTATATTGGGCTAAATTGGTTTGTCTCATTTGGGACGGGACCTCTCTTGTCCCCTATTGACTGCTACTCTACTCCGATCAGTGGACATTACGCTTAAGAGCATTAGCAGATCATGTGCTGATCACGTCATTGGACAGATCACCTGTCTTCTAATCACAGGCCCCTTTATGCGCATCAGTTGTGTATAGCATAATTGCGCCGAT
Organism: Helicolenus hilgendorfi; assembly: GCA_916700815.1. Classification (NCBI taxonomy): domain Eukaryota; kingdom Metazoa; phylum Chordata; class Actinopteri; order Perciformes; family Sebastidae; genus Helicolenus; species Helicolenus hilgendorfi. The sequence goes on from CAKALG010014630.1 coordinate 10,578, forward strand.
TCCTACACAAAAAAGGTGTTTCCGTAATCTCTGGTGTTCTTCAGGTGATTTGGCATGATCAAATATGGATAAACCTGCAAAAAAGAAAAAATACTGTGCAGCTACAACAATGGGAAGCAAAAAAAAGACGTGGGTTAAACCCCTCTGGGGTGACTCGGAAAAAGCCTTCTGTACTTTATGCCATCAGGAATTCTCAATGGGCCATGGAGGTGAGAATGACATAACTCAGCGTGCTTACACAGAAATGCATAAGAAGGCCACACTGGTACAAGCAATATCGCTACATTCTTTGTGACATGAACTGCGGAAAAGGACAACCATACGGTTGTGGTCCAGATTCATACACACAAAGGTGATTGAGCTTTTGCAGTCAGAGCAGCTAGACTGTGGAATGACCTGCCTGAGGAGATGAGGGCTGCAAACTCTGTCGCGTCTTTTAAATCATTCTGAAAAACTAACTTTTTTAAGAATTGCTTTTCTGTGATTTTATTTATGTTTTATGACATTTTAGTTGTTTTACCCTTTGGGTTTTTATGTGTTTAGTTATTGGCTTTTAGTACCTGTTGTTATCCCTGATGATTGTAAAGCACTTTGTAACTGTGTTTTGAAAGGTGCTATATAAATAAAGATTATTATTATTGTCATTATTATTATTATTATAATAAACACGGACTCAGCTACAACAACATTGACTGTCTTGTTAAGCTCAACAGTGCTTCATTTTCAGTGTTTCATGACTCAAATGTTGGAAAGAAGATGAACTTGGGAAGAATGCAATCTGAGATGATTACAATAATTGTTTTAGGACCATAGACTGTGCGGGATATTTTGGATGATCTGGATATTTCTCAATTGCCGCCGATGCCTCAAGGGAAATAGAAAAATGTTTCCAGTGCGCGTGAAATATTTCTCTGTGTCTGATGGAGTGCAGTGAAGTTACTTGACTTTTATGAAGACAGTGATGAAATTGACCTGGTGCAGGTGGTAGCTGCCCTCAAAATGACAGAGACAGTCAATATGGACCAACTCCAGGATACAGAAAGCCAGACACCACACAATCCACCTGTGAGAAGTGGGTGTCAGTTTTCCAAAACATAGGGAAAGCCAACTTGATCATCATGTTCAGGGTCGTCTGATTTGTCCTCAGTGTGCCAGGATCAAATGTCTTTGTAGAGAGGATTTTCTCTCTGATGACCATTAAATGGTCAGACTCGAGAGACATGCAGCACAGAGCTGATCAAAAATGAACTTCAAATATCAGTGAACTGTGACTTGTCATGTAAGGACTTCTCTCTGGCTGAGCAAAAGGACAAAGGGCTCGAATCAGTCAAGAGCAGCAAAAAAATATAAATGGAAAAAGTAGACTTGGTGTGTCATGATGCCCCTCTTTTCCTCTTTAGCATTTGAAATGTTTTTTGTTTTTTGCTGTAGGCATAAAGGTCCAAATTGTTATTTCTTTAATCATTTTTTAAAGATTTATTCATCAAAGGTTACAAAATGAAATACTAATAAAGTTACATACTAAATGGAATATACACTTTTGTTGCTTTCCTTTCCAATTGATTAAGAATATGATTAAACACTGGATATTGACACAACACCATTCCACAAGGCCGTGGCACGCCACCTTTTTCCCTTATTTGGTAGTGAGAAAATTGGAAACTTTAACTCCAGCAACCCCTGTCAAAATCATTATCTGAGATATTATTACGTTCTCCAAACACATTGTTCAGTCCTCATCCTCTTTTGTAATGTTAAAAGTGAAGCATACTGTTTGAGAATGGAAACATCGGGCTTCATGCAGCAACATTCTCTTAATTTTTCTGATATTTTTTCTTAATTTTCTATTAAGAGAAAAAATATGAGAAGTCAACTCCAGATGCACCCAACATTCTTAACCATCTGTGCTGAATGATGAATCCCACTAGATCATAAATTGGGGGGCGTGTGGACGATTGTTTATTATTAGCATAGGTAAAGCCCCCTAAACTCTATATAAGGGTAGGTATCATCATAGGTAAAACCCACTAAACACTATAAGGGCAGTCATAGGTAATGCCCCTTAAACACTATATAAGGGCAAGTGTCATCACAGATAACGCCCCTTAAATACTATGTAAGGGCAGGTATCATCACACGTAACGCCCCCTAAACACTATATAAGGGCAGGTATCATCACACGTAACGCCCCCTAAACACTGTATAAGGGATGATATCATCATAGGTAAAGCCCCCTAAACACTAAGGGCAGGTATCATCATAGGTAACGCCCCTTAAACACTATATAAGGGCAGGTATCATCATAGGTAATCTCCTTAAGCACTAGGGCAGGTACTATCATAGATAACGCCTCCTAAACACTATATAAGGGCAGATATCGTCACAGGTAATGCCCCTTAAACACTAGGGCAGGTATCATTATAGGTAACACCTCCTAAACACTATATAAGGGCAGATATCGTCATAGGTAATGCCCCTTAAACACTAGGGCAGGTATCATTATAGGTAACACCTCCATAAATCTAACCTTTTGTCTTGCTTGTCCAGAACTGTAAGCTAAAAAAGCTGGGTGATGTTGGAGTGAAATAACTGACATGTTTCCCTATCGTACTTATGATACAAGGACCAATTAACTCTGCACCGCAATACAAGAACGATGCTGTTCCTTTATTTACATCATTACCTGTAAGGATACTGACTTTTTGCCTGGGACCTGCACGGCTGTATAGCCTCCAGTCTATTAGCATAACATCACGTATGCAGCATTTGTGTGCATATCTCAGACCCTTAGACCCTTTTTATGTGGTTTTTAGATGAGTCAGCTGTAACTATTCAAATGTCAGCCACGGACACATTTTCAACCAACTCACAAGATAGCGGTAGCTTAATTAACTAGTTAGCTACAGCAGAGAAGCCTGCTTTTGTCTACCTCTGTCTGAAATCAATGACCCATTGTTTCAAATATACATTTCCCAACCATTATAAAAATGCATTATGTGCCATAAGAAGGGCAGGGCTTAGAGAACAGACAATTAAAAAAATGTCATATGGCACATTTAGCACTTGTTTAAATCAAAGTTCTAAGTATTTTTTTATTTACATTGCTATGGGTTTGGATGAAAGAAATGAAAAACATGAATTCACAATCTTATTTACAATCTCAAATATTCTCCATGAACTTAGGTGTCAAATATTTTGTACACGTTGTACACTTTCTTCCTCTCCCTTCCTCCTCATGTGTTCACAGCTTTGGATGAACATGGTGGCTACTAAAAAAAGAAAAAAGTCTTTTGAAGCTTGTTAACAGTTGCACGTTTGCGTGGCGAGGAAGCTCCACCAAAGGTGCTCTATCTCCAGCGACAGCCGCTTGGAGATTCATTTGTCATCATCCATCTGATCCTTTCTGCCTTCTAATTAGGAGGAGAATACAGGGCTGTAGTTTGTGTGAAGAAAGAGGAGCAAAGAACAGAGGCTGAGCATCCTCTCCTGATGTGTTTCCTGTAGAGAAAAGGCTGCGAGAGCTGTTTGTGTCAGTGGGGTCCTGAAATCACAGAGTCTGAGGAGCCATCAGGGCTGATAAATGACTCTCACTATTACAATGTTCTCCCACTAAATGGCTTCTGAACAGGGTGGTCATGGACATGGCAGAATAACTGTCCATTATCAGAAGCAGTCATGCACATATAAAGAGCTCTGCTTCAAAATGTATTGGTTTCTATAGTATAAAGAAAATACCTTGCTTCATGCACTGAATCCTAAAGTCATAAATCTGGATTAAAAAAATACACAGATGAAGTAAATATTGAGTATGCTGAATATATTAAAAAGAAAAAAAAACAAACAACACAATTAATAGAATCTGTAGTAAATCACGAAGTGCTATTAGATCAGACGAGGTGGTGGTTATGGATGACTTGATTTTGATCAATGTGGCAATTGCAATATTGGGCCATATTTAAATAACAGCAAAATGCCCTGAAGAGACTGCTAAATAAATGCAATATGTACGTAAGTATCATAAATGCTTCTCTTCTCTCTTTTTTGTTGGGATCAAGTCAAGACTGTTAAGTCCCAAGTCGTGTCCCGAGTCCTAAACTTTGAGTTTGGAGTCCTAAACAAGTCATAATGCGATCTACACCAAATGTATTGCCATTTACATCTACATGTGTTATTTTTGACCTGTACATTTTGCATACTGCAATTTGTTTTTTGTTGATCACCGCATAGCTTTTGTACGCAAACAAAATTATCTTTGATACCGTGTTTTTCGAAGTGGCGCTCAGTAACGTAACGTTAGTTCTTCACGGTTCTCTCCTGCAACTTGATCAAATGCGGTCGGATTTGTTCCGCCAAAGTGGTTCTGGGGAATTAAGTGTCGACTTGCAGGGAATGAATAGCGTTAACGTTGATTCAAGAAATGAATTGAGAATTTTGATTTACTTTTTAATCTTTGGGCTTTGGGGAAGGTATCAAGTGTTTTGATGTCAAAAGGCTCAAGTCCAAATTAAGTCACGAGTCACTGGTATTAAATTCCAAGTCCAGTTGCAAGTCTTATTTGATTTTGTCCAGTCCAAATCATGTGACTTGAGTCCACACCTCTGTCTAAAATACTGCATTCCTTTCTACCATTGATGTCCTTTGACAGCGAGAAGAAAATCCCAGAGATTTGTTTATCTTACATGTCGATGAACTGTGACTTCCTCCTCTCTCCACTCACCATTGCCTTGTTTGTTGCAGCTGTCCCCCTCTGTGTTTACTGGAATACTGGGCAGTGATATTGGTTCCCTGCAGTTCCAGATGACCCCTCTGTCTGTCTGTCAGACACTTCACACCTGACTGCCAACTGAAATCCCCCGTATTATGACCAGCAGGTCCCCGCTGTGTCTTCAAATGCTCCACTGAACATGAGGGGTGGAGGGAGGGGGGTGTTTAGAGCGGCACGGTCTCATTCTAACCAACCTCTGCCTCTCCACGCAACCTCTCTCAGAGAGAACGCCACAAGGGAATAGCTAAACAAAAGAAGACTAGGCTGGTTTAGGATGAACCCCGTGGGGAACATTGTTGTTGCAACCTGTCAAATGCTTGACCCTCTTGCACAGCTTCAGAAGATGCGTTCTCCCTCCTGAAAGTCATTGAGATGTAGGGATATATGTTTAGGCAATGGCCTGTGTCTTAAACAGATGGTGTGACATAAAACGTGTCGTATATCATGGAATGCAGTGCTGTAAATTTACAATGTAGTAAACCCCGCACCACATTTCCATGCTCCATTTCATGTCACACAACATGCGGCACGTGTGGAGGTATATAGCCGGATTTCAGACCTCTGAATTGATGCCTGTATCTCAAGATTTTATCAGCAATTCGAAAAGGTCTAGTCTTGTAGGTGGGATTACGAATGAAAATGTCTCCTTTCTGGTACATCACTCACTAGTGACTGGATGTTTCTCAAGGTCAAGGATGCTACCTTGGTGGGACAGGTCCTCCTATAGGAGGCTAGGCAAGACTCCTCCTAGTATTTTGGAACATTGGAACACTAGCGAGTGTGTCGGTGTGCAGAAGAAATGGACGTGGTATTTTTTCTTGTTTTTTTTTACTTTATTTGGAACAATTCAGTAAATTACTGGTTTTAGGAATATTGATTTCTCAAAACAATAAACAATTCAAAACACGTAGGCTTATTATAAATAAATAAAATCAGGGATTTGGACAATTATTATACTTTATTAATGTACAAAACACACAATCAATATGCTCTCCTCAAAACTACCAGACTCCATTGAAAAACACAGTCATTTTACATCGCCAATCGTAAAAACACACTTCATTCAGAGTCAACAGAAACAAAATAAAACTCATCAAAACTGTTTACAGTCTTTCCACTGTTCCAACAATCACTGCCTCTGGTTTGGTCAAATCAAACCCTCAGTTCACCACGTTAGATGCGAAAAGAAGAAAAGATGCTCTCCTCAAAGCCACCACACTCAACACAGTAATGTTACCTTGCTGATTGTAAAACACAGTTCAATCTTGACAGAAACAAAATAATAGTCTTTATAGATACCTACTACATAGGTTACAATTTATGGTTCAGCATTGTGTTTCATCCGTTGATATGACCACCGCATACAGCCGATATACTTACTTACACTCTTTGTAACAAAGAGTGACGGTGGGCTACTGATATTCTTATGTAACTGAGGGCTGTGAAAGAATGGATCTTTTCTTACCCCCCCTCTGAAAAACGTATCCCCACGGTTTTGGCGATTCACCGTTTGGTTACCGGTTTCTAATTCCACAGACTCTCCCTTCACTTTTGCCCAGCAGCTGGGAGGCAAGACACGGGAACGTCTTGGGTATGGAGAAGCTGCGTGTTTATTCATCAGGGAAACTGTAACCTACCACTTTACATTTACTTAGAATATACAACTTCCCTACTGCATACTGGCAATCCCCATTGGAAGTGAGACGTGAGCGAAATATTAGCGAGATGTGAGCGGTCCAATCCACACTGACTGCGTCTCCGTTGGCTGGCTAAACTGCCTTCACCGGGCTGATTGACAGCAGAAATTTACTGAACCAAAATATTTTTCATGTCGACTTCATGGGAAGAAATCAACAGTGTTTGTATTCATTGATTTTATTTCCCCGCCCACCGTAGCGAGTGAGGGGAATTTCTACCTATAGTGCAACAAGCAAGCTTACGGACTGTGAGCCTTGATCAATGACTGTAGATACAGTTAAGTTCAAAACATATACAGCGGGGTATTTGTGTGATTTTAAACAGCTGTCTATGCAGCTTACGCTTCACTAAACACAACAAAAATAGACTTGGAGCGTTAAAAAACGCGAGGAAGGCTCTGTGACGCTCTCTCTCTCTCTCTCTCGCTCATCCACACACTCGCTATGTGACGAGCAACTGAAAAGTTTTCTCCAAAAAGACCTTGAACATTGCTTTTTCACACTGAACGAAACAACGGCGGCATAACGCAGGAGCAAAAGGGGTGTGACATTAAACACAATCGCGTCGGCGTCTAATGTGTGTGTATGTGTGTCTAGTCCCGCAGTGCCAGTTGTCCCTTTCACACAGACGTGGGCTCGGCTATGTGATTACCTCCGCTGCCGGCTCAGCGGCGGAACAACCTTTATACGGAACAGCGAAGCGAAATAACCAAATAACATTCCCGCCTTGAACAGACTGTGTGAAAGACGCTAATGATGATAACTAAACAATGATGATTGTGTTTATTGTATTTCATATCAAACACCATATGCGCTTCTGTAAAAATGAAGGTAACACTTAATTCAACAGGTCTGCAAATGTCATGGTAATCAGGTGATAATTAGCGAGTAACCCATTTGAAATTTCTTTGGAATTACTGCCAAATTACCCCAATAATTAATCAAAGTTTATTTAATACATTTCCAGGAAAAGAATACAAAGTTAATTGATATGCTTTATTTCCATGTCTGCTGATGAACAGATCATAATTAGCAAATAACCTTTAAAGTTCTTAAAAAAAAACTCCCTGAATCATAACATTCGCTGCCAGGTTACATTTGTGTAGACAATAAGTCACACAATGGTGACATTTGTGCCTGATCAGAAGTGTCTTCTTCGTTTTCCACCTCCGATGAAGAGCAGCGCACAGCCGCTTCTCAAGCCTTAGGGCTCTATTTTAACGATTATATGTTATTTTAGCATATAATTATTAAACAATGTTTATAATAAAGTCATTACGATACATTTTGAGGTAAATATTTGGGTAATTTGGCAGTAATTCCAAAGCAATTTCAAATAGGTTACTTGCTAAGCATCACCTAATTAACCATGAAATTTGCGGACCTGCAAAATGAAGTGTTAAATGACCAAAATGACACCCCCCCCCCCAAAAAAAACAAAAAAAACAAAAACAACGATAACAAACTCAACTCCGTGGTAGGGTTCCATCCCAGCCCTAATATATAACTACTGAAAAAGGGACCACTGCGGTGCAATTGCCATGTTTACGTTCTTTCATTCACTGTAAAAGAGAGCTGTGATCGCAGAGAGCAGAAGTGGTCTCACTACATGATTATTGAGCATTTTTTTCAACTTCCATAATGCTGTCTTTACCATCTGGGGCGGCTGTGGCTCAGAGGGCAGGTCGTTCACCAATCGGAAGATCGGTGGTTCAATCCCCGGCTGCTCCGGGTCACATGTCGATGTGTCCTTGAGCAAGACACTTAACCCCAAATTGCTCCCGAAGGCATAGCCATCGGTGTGTGAATGAGTATTTAGATTAGATCCTGATGGGCAAAGTTGGCACCTTAGCAGCCTCTGCCATCACTGTATGAATGGGTGAATGCTGACATGTAGTGTAAAGCGCTTTGAGTGGTCGGAACACTAGAAAAGCGCTATATAAATGCAAGTCCATTTACCATCAACAGTTTTGACCGGCATCAGAAACTCGTAGGAGAAAACATAAACATGAGACATTTTGACATGTCACAATAGGAAAAGCAGAGGTGTAAATTATAAAATGAATGATGAATTCCGTTAGCTGCTTCGGTTTTAGGGTTCTGGTCCCACTGTCTTGGTTTACTGGGACACTTGAATACAACAGACTTATCATTAATGTTATTAGTAACACCTGTGCTTTTCCTACCATGACACAAAAGGCTGCTGTTGCTCACCTGTCCACTTGCTGCTAGCAGAGTGTCCTGCCCAGCTGCTCTCTATTAGTCTTTAGCCCCAGTACGCTGCACACAGTGAACTGTTCACAGTTTGTTTCTGCCTGATAATCAATGCTTTTTTTTCTTTTTTTCTTTTGTATCTTTAACAGTCCAGCCAATTCTGTCTCTGTTCTCTGCTTGAAACATTTTTTCCTGAGTTTGACTGTCCTGCTTGACAGCTGATTCTATGTTGGCTTGATTTCGACCTGCCTGCCAGTTGCCGACTGGAGGCCTGAACTTTGTACTAGCAGAACTGCTTTTAACAACACCTGCCTTGAGTCCCAAAGTCTTCCTCTGGGTCCAATTACCTGTTGTCAGTTGACCTCAAACATGGCAGTGTTCCAAAACAAGCTGTGATTGTGCTATCTGTGTTGTATCCTTACAGTAGCTTCACTGGCTAATTAGCAAGATAGCATGGGATCCAATAGATCACAGTCACTAGCAGTTTAAAGCCATACTACCCAACCTTATATACCATATGTCAACCTTACTGCCATCCACACGTTACAGTAACAGTCACTTCAAGCAAGGACTTCTTAGATACTTGGACACATCATTAGTGTTGTATCCTGGGGTCGTTGGGTGTTTCAGGTCTTGCAACAGACACCTTCGTCCAAGTGGCATTCTACCGATCCCACCGGTCTCATCTCTCTATGGTGAATCACTGTAAATAAAGTGATCCATTGCTGTAGCATGTAGTATATACTGTACCTGTCACATGTGTGTTTCAGAGTCAGTCAGTCATGGACACAAAAAAAATATTGTGTTTTAGATGGTATTGCATTTGCTGTTTTAATACATTAAAGCAGGAGTTCCCAATTGTTTTCTTTCAGGTCCCTTTTTTGCTGATTCAGATAGAATAGAATGGGTTTGCAGTGTTATCTGATATTATTATTAGAATGTTTAAACTTTTACAGTGATGAAAAATTATATAAAATATATGTATAAAAATATATAAAATGTTGGCGTTGTACGTTTCTGCAAACCACGTATACTGTACGTTGAATGACGACGTTTCTGATCCAAAAATGTTTAATAAATACATTTCACATCAGCCTCGTATCACACTTGCTGAATCGCACAATGCAACAGGGTTAACGCTGTAAAATGATTGGTTAGGTCTAGGCAAGAAAACTACTTGGTTGAGGTTAGAAAAAAATATATAATTTACTAAAATAATAATAATGTAACAACTTAACTAGTGTAAACAAACAAATAACCGCCTTTAGCGGACATTCTTACGTAATGTCGCCTAACAAGCGTAAAGTCAACATCGACTTTTGGTTTCACACGTGATACAGTGAGAGAGAGGAGGAAGGCACACCAGTGTTGGAGAGGTGACCACGGTACAAAGCGTAGAGGAAAATAGTAGCATACCCAGCCATGGCGCACATAGCTACGTGATTCATTAGAACATTTAAAAAAAACTTTAGAATAAAAGACAAGAACAGCAGCATCCTGGGTGAAATTCACAACAATGATGATGGCTTCTAGCTGAAACATGTTTGTTTTTTGCCCACAATAAACAAAAAAGACCCATTATCTGTGAGTGCCGGTGTGTTGTTTCTTCTGTTTGACCCACCCTTTGTGAACTTTCTTGCTTATTCCTTATGATACCACGTATCTTTCATATCACGTAACTTTCAATAATGATCGCTCAATATACTACGTCAATTGCTCTGTGTTTTGCTCGTTGTACTACGTCACTTGACTGAATGCAAAAACGTTGACACTCAACGTATCCGTGGTTTGCAGAAACGTACAATGCCAACATTTTGTCTTGGTAAATGGTAAATGGACTTGCTCTTATGTAGCGCTTTTCTAGTCTTCCGACCACTCAAAGCGCTTGGCGACTGGGCTGGAAGAAAACAGCTTGTTCTCATTTCCATTTCCATTTTCAGAGAAAGTGCTCTGGGAGTGTGGTGACGTTATATAAAGCAAAAGAAAAGAGACACACTGGGTGGGTGGGCCCAACAACACAGCTTTCATCCAGCAGACTGCTGTTTGTGTCCCGTGTTCACAACGTTAAGTCCCAAACCACAAAGTAATGTTAAGCCCAATCATGATATTGTTTCCTAAACCTAACTATGTAGTTTTGTTGCCTAAACCTAAGCAAGTCTTTTTGTTTATTTTCAAAACGTTAAGTACGTGTTTACTGCAACCGAAAAATTATGCCAAGGGGTCTGACGAAACGTGAGTATGTAACGAGTTGGGATTAGAATGTGATGAAAAAGAGCTTATAGACACAATTTCAAACAGCAAAGGCTATATATTGATGAGCCGTTTGTTAACGCCGTCATCTTAATTTAATCACAAGATGAGATGCGTCCCGATCTGTCCAATTCAACTCAGTAGGTGACTATGAATGATCAATCACATTGTAAGTTTGCACTGAAAATGCAGCACGTCGCTACGTTGGGGAAAAGGAAACTTTAGGTAAATAGTTCAATCCTGAGAAAACAGGAGCAAATGCAACGCCGCTGGTAAAACACCGGTCGAAGTGAGTTTGATCACGACCTGAACACATTTAACTCTACAGTGTCCACATCATCATCATATTTTCTTGTCTTAAGTTTTTTACATAGAACATTTAGCAGTTCTGTCTGCTTTACTACCTTTACTTGACAGTCCTTTCACAAACTTCATGCATGCATGCACCTGTACATGGTTGATCTCTCCACATCAATGAACCCACCCTATAACCCAGAATTTATGGTATCTGTGTACTTCCTGATCGTTCAGGTGGAGTCTGCATCAGAGCTTATAATTGAAAACATTATTATCTGGAGGTATGTATGTAGCACTCATATATTTCAGTTCTCTGAAATGCAGTTGCTGCAGTTGTAATACAAAAGTTTGTACGGTTAACATGCTATCCACATCCAAGGTGTTCTGAGAGACACCAAGTCCTGAAGTAGTCCTTCGGTAGGAGGAAAACAGCAATAACAAGCCTTAGATGAAAACTGAGATTAAGGAAGGAGAGGCAGCAGCAGAGGCTCGCTCCTCAGATAATTCAGGTCTAATCTATGCTCTGCAGGTGTGCAGTTAGCACCAAGAAGGTGAGCCAAGTACCTCTACAAAGATTTACTCCCTTGCACTCATCCGCTGTTATCTAGCCAATAGAAACCATTGGACACACACTAGCACACACACACACACAACATTACACGGATGAATTCAGGAGTTTTTCCTGATTAAGTTCCATCAAAATTAAGACCTCTGGTTTTCAAACAAACATTCAGAAATATAACTTTTTTTAGTATTTTTTTTAAACTCTTTTCAAAATACATACCAAAAAATAAACATAGCACAATAGAATAAATGATAATTAAACCATGTCTGCATGATAAGGCACTGTACGCTTGATGAAAATGAACCGAACAGACGAACAGAAAATGATAAATATGGCTAATGAGCTTCAATGTGCATTCAGACCATTTCAAATCATACTCTACTGATTAGAGGCATTCGTTTAGACAAAGCACATTCTAATGTTTGTCCATGAAAGGCAGTCACTGCATGTTTTGAAGTTTAGTTGCAAATCATCAGTAACTCATTTTGTTCTTTGAAAATATTATTTAATTAAATAATACTTTAGATTTTGGGTAGCTTCCAAAAAGCTGAGCGGTTTAGAGCAGTGGTTCCAAAACTTGCTCACGTCAAGGACCCCTAAACTGACACAAATTAGACCCCAGACTCCCATTTGATAAGATTTTGTCCTCTATCTCATAGGAGTTTTGCTTTTAGATGATTTATTACAGAAAGGGTATGAAACCTATGACCAAAATAGTCATCGTCTTCATTTATTCATATTCATTGTGTTACTTATGGATTATCCCCTTTTTGCTGGGGACCCACTGGAACCTCCTCAAGGACCCCTGGGGATCCCCGGACCCCACTTTGAAAACCACTGGTTTACAGCACTTACAACTCAAAAATGTGTATTATTTTGTCAAATGATATATTTGACTATGTGGGTTGCATGTAGATTAATATTGGATTGATAGTGAACTTAACGGGGGTGTGCAAGAGGATCGCCATGCAAATAGTATGGCAGTTTCTGACATGCTGAGCATACTGATGAGGCGGTTTGACAAGTTTCTATCGATGTGTTTTCATCTTTTCAGTGCATTGAAAACGCTTCACTGTTGGAATCAATACCATCCAAACTGATCACAGCCTCAGCTGTCTGTGAAGAAGCAAGCTACATACTTTTTTTTTTTTTTAAGGTCAACAGGGAAAGAGTGTTTCAAATCCAAAAGATTCATTCTGGGAGGAGTGTCTGATTTTAGAGGACCTGCATGCATCACACAGTTGTTTTAATTTACAATGATTAGAGCTCTGCTCATGTCTACACTACAGCTATCTCAACTTCATACTACATACTGTACTAATTGCATATACTCTGTATAGTACATAGTGATTGAGATTGTATTTTGTTTTTGCAGTCAGTAATATTTTGTACTTTTATATTTTATTACGTTAGGAGAGACACCACAAGCGAAAACATAGTTATTTCAATGCACTGGTCCATTTTGAGATTTTGTGCTATTTTGCTTCAATGTATTCTCATACAACGGATCGTATGATATCTTACTTTATTCCTCCATTTTCGTTCGTTTTCTCTCGAATGTCCAGCAACTCCCGGCAATTTCCGCTCATTACATACACACAGTCTTAATAAACTTCAGTCTTCACAGAAAACAACCTCCTTAGGTTTAGGCAAGTAAACTACAGTATGTAGTTAGTTCTGAGGGAAAGATTGATTTAGGATTAACGAAACTACTTAGTTAGCTTTAGGAAAAGTTTGGGTTAAAATAACTCTGGAAGTGGCGTAATCCAACGTTGACTTCTGGTTTCACACGGGAAACGAACACCGGTCTCGTGGGCAAAAGTTTTTTGACCCACCCATCCACACCACTATACAGCGTTTGCCACTCTTTATATTTCCTGGTTCACAATTTTTCGTGGGATATACACAAATTACAGTGCATTACTTTTCGTAGGTATAACAGTGTACGAAACCAGCCTGTTTGCTTCAATAACATGACTTTTTTTCAGATTAGTGGTAAAAAAAACCATCCAAAATACACATTTATGTGTTTATTTTACTACTTTTTCTATTTGCATCTGTAGATTTATCCTAAATTCATCAAAAGTTACCATTAGATAATGCCTCATTTGCATATTTACACATACAATTTTAGAAAACTTGTAATACAAACCTGGTTTAATGTAAAGTTATCAACTGGGGAAGTCTCATGGTGATAACTATTAGTTAAATGTTTTACCCTATTCACCTGTATGGATGTACGTATGTACTGTATGTATGGATTATTACAATTCAAGGCTGTTTTCTCAGACTCTGAGCGAGAAATCTCCACTTCAGTAGCACTTACATACATCAAACTTTCAGGTGTCATTCCTATCTTTATTCTGAGGGTTTTTACAGAGGGGTTTGTTCATATATCATTCATAGCCTGATTTATACAACATTTTATGACTAAAAACATGGCGAAAATGGATGTTTTTGTATGGCTGTTGACAGTATTTTCTGATTTATGAAGTGATAAAAAGAGAAAAACCTTTGACTCTAATATGTCAACAAAATGAAACAAGAATTTTGAACCTGGCTTTATCCAATGTTCAAGTTTCTTTTTTGGAAATGTATGAACATTAGAACATATGTGATGATATCATGCATCATTTGCATATTTAAACATACATTTTCAGAAATATTGTAATAATAAGTCATGTATGTAATCAATAGGGGAAGTTTAATGGTGATATCTATTAGTTATTTTTTTCACCCTATTCACCTGGGGTGTCTCCCTTTTTAGTTGACTGAGCCTAAAAACAATAAAACCCTACTTTATACTTTATAAGAATATGAAGCATGGAATTGGGACCAACTCATGTACAAATATAAAGAGTAAAGGTGCCAGTTTATTGTTAGGTGATAACAGGTGCAACAACATTACCAGAATGAGGAAGATTTCAATCAACCACAGTCACAACCACGCAGTCCACAGGAGGCTCAACACCTGTGTAGGCGTGACCGTGCTTTTTTAATATTAAACCGGCAACTGAGCTCTCAACTTCTGAGGCTATTTCATCAAACTAACATTATCCATCCTGTTACCTCACCTATTTTGTGTTAATAGTAAAAAAAAATAATAATATAAGATAAAAAGACATCACATTCAAGAAGGCTTTGTGTGTTTAAACATATGATACTTATTCTGCGAACCCTGTGCTATTTGGGCAACTTGTTTCAAAGCCTTTCAACGCCGCTGGTTTAAAGCTCCCTGGGGATCTGAGGCTGCACACTGGCTCAAAGAGAATTAAAAATATAGCTTGGGGCCAGGCAATCATGTTTTTAAAGCGAGCGCTATCATCTTAAAATCAATGGCGGACAGGTAACTAGTGAAGAGACGCCAGCATTTCATCTTTGTAGCGTTTAACGTCCTGGCTGGTGCATTTGGCAGCGTGATAGAGGAATGTGGTTGATGCCGGAAAAAAGAGGATTGCAGGATATAAAAGTGGTGAGAGACGCACAGGAAATATTTTCTATAGATCAAACTGCTTCATTTAGGTCACCTACTTAACATATTGACCACCAGAGTTTATTAATATTATCTGTAATGTCTGCATAAGACAAAATGTTGCTTTGACCATCTCAGTGAAATAACTTATTAACTGTTTTCTCATCAGAAGATTATAGCATTTTAACAAGCCAGTTTTGTTCAGCAAAGTTTGTTTGGTATTTTTTTTTAGTTCCCTGCAGTCAGCATTTCCCTCACCATTTTTCCTACAAATTGGTTCTCTAAAAACCTCCAGCACATTCTTATGTTCCGGCTCAGCAGGGTAAGCTATAAAACTGCAGTTCATTTGTCTCCTCCGCAGATGGAGTATGTAGATGGATACTGCTTCTTTCTGTGCTTTAGTGCTGCGGGCTGTGGTGTGGTATATGGCAGTGCTACTCAGCCTCCTCCTCCTCCTCCTCCTCTGCATAGTTAGCCAGCTCTTAGCTGGCAAACTCCCCTTCAACTTCATTTTCCCCACACAGGAAAGAAGCATGCCAAATGGACCATACATGAGTGTGTGTGTGTGTGTGTGTGTGTGTGTGTGTGTGTGTGTGTGTGTGTGTGTGTGAGTGTGAGTGCTTGCTCGGTAAGTGACAAAAGTAAAGAGCTGCAGTCACTAAACTGCTTTCCTGATGCCCATTTTGGAACTCATTTGTTTTGAAACAGTGAAAATTGGATAAAAAAATCCTACAAAAATCCCATTTGTAGCAAAAATCCTAAATAGTGTCACCACTTCTCAATAGCATAATCAGTAGCTCAACCCTGTCTCCAACAAAATTGCGTTCCCATACAACTAAACTGCATTGTCAATTACGTTTGGGGGGAAACATGACATAGAAAAGTATAATGGAATGCTCATTCAAGTCAGAAACTCAGGGAAAGATGTATCTAGCTCGTGTGCTTGATAGTAGGCTTTGCGAACATGTGTTACTAGTCTACTCCTCCTGTCTCTATTAACCCATATCTTTAAAATGTCTTAAATCTGATTTTCAGAAATATTTTCCCACAGGATTTTCTAGTTGTTCATTTAAAGGGGGTTATTTTATATGCCATTTCTCTTCACTAATGGCACTGTGGTAATGATGTAGGTCCCCTGTAGATGCTTGTGACGCTCCAACACGGCAGTTCGTGAAATAGTCCCAAAATATTTCCCTTTTCTTTTCATTACGCTCAGCACGTCTTTCAACAACATATTTTTCATATATATATTTATTTTTAGTTTTCCTACAAATGTCCAGCAACACGTGACGCACGTGTCAATTTCCGAATTGAAGATCAGAATTATTGACTTCTGACTTGCAATGGATTGCAGCATAAATTGGCAATTTGGTACAGACATTCATAATCCCCATAGGATGAATTGTAATACATTTCAGTGATCCTCTGATGTTTCATCTAGCGCCATCATCAAGTGTAAGTTGGACTTTGACCAATAAGAAAATTGAAAAAGTAAACTGAAAGTCACTATATTCTGTGTCTCTTCGTCTTTCCAGTCTATTCAACACTGTTGTTTTTAGTAAGCTGTTACTTCTGCAGCTCGAGCCAAACACTGACCTTTAATAACACCATTTAGTTTTCAGTGCCACGGACCTCCCCTGTGAGTGAGACTTACCTCTTTATACCAACGTGTCACATTTAGAGATGGATGTTTAGAGCAGCATATTCATCCTCGCTGCATAAATCCTTCAGATGTCAACACACTCAAGGACCGGGACTCCCTGAAGTTATGTGCCATCCTTCTTCTAAAGTAATGTTTGTAGCTCTCTTGAGAATAGCTGCCAACATTTTCCCTTTTGCCCAATAGACTTGTAATTTAGACATGAAACGCAAACGGTACATA
>CAKALG010014631.1:0-39130 GCA_916700815.1 Helicolenus hilgendorfi
GAAGCCCGGCGGCTCCGACGGCGTTACAGAGGAGATACTGTTGCTAAGAGGAAGCTCATCCACCACTGCTTCACTTAGAGGTGGGTGCACTGCCACTGGGGCTTGGATTGGAGCTGGGGATGGAGCCAAAACGCTGCTATCCTGCGTTAGCCGAGGCACTTCTAAAAACACAGAAAGGGAAAAACTGGATGAGTGACTTCTGTCCTCCCCCTTTCATTAACAAATCAAAGTTGTATCAAGTATTAAACTTACCAATTTCTATATCTTCAACTGAAGACGAGCCATGGGAAAACTGAAAAAAAAATGCAGAGGAAATTCATTAAACAACGTATTTCTTGGGAGTGTATAGAAATATATTTCAGAACGTTATGTTGCTCACCTTGTCACCTGATGCATCTTGATAATTTGATCCTCGCAAAACATTCAAGGCAGGCTGTTAAAACAGGATTAGATGAATTAAATTATGACTTTATGCTCATTATATAGCAGGACAGCCTTCACTGCATGTGCCTAAACGGCCTAAATCAGAGTCAGATTCAAATTTATGACATTAACTATAACATTTGGATTCCCAAGGACACTTTATATGGTTGTCAGTTTTATGTTATTCACACGTACCTTACTCCTTACATAAGCTTTACGGATTTTCAATCCCAAAATTTTGGCAAGGTCCTGAGTCAGTTGTGTGACACTGGTATCCTGAGGAAACAATACAAATTGACAGCGGTTATACAAACACACTGTGGGAAATCACTGAATTTTCATTAACCTTTATTTTCTGACATTTTTTCATCTGCAAGGATTTTATAATGCACATATGTATTTTTGTGAAACTTGCTTTTATGAATCGAGACTGATCCGCTCATTTTGTATGTATTTAAGCAACCTTTCGAGGGTGCGACACACCCCTAAAGTGTGATTGTTTGTTGCCTTTAAACTTCAGTATTTTATCATGCTGGAGCTGAAGGTCGTTTGAATCTTGTCAAAATGTTCCCCAACATATCCAGACTGATACTACTCTCATACACAGAAGTATAGGACAGTGATGCAGTGTGATGGGGAACAAAAATGAATAGAAATGTAATAAATTAGGATTGGCCACTACAACAGCAAAACACATCTCTGAGACCTTTTAATTAAATGTGTTTGCTACAGACAATAGTTTTGCATGAAATGTCTTAATTCAAACCAAAGAGCGCGTGCCGCTTACAGTCACACAACAATGAACGGCGTGTCAGGCAACACGCCAGAAGCATCATGAGTCCGCTGGGTGTACTGATACCTGCAGGCAGCCTGGATGGCGTTTCAATTTGCTTAATTTTTCACTCAAATTTGCTGAGAATAAAAGCGTGAGTGTTTCTCCTGCACATTTGGATAAATCAACATAACACGCGCAGGTGTTTCCACCTTACCTGAGGCACTGCTAGAGAGCATTTGGCAACAGCCTCGTAGGCCTCTTGATGTCTCCCCATCTCCTTCAAGGATTTCGCTTTTCTGTACAGAGCTTTGTAGTTGCCCTCGTTCAGCTGGAGAGCCTTTTCACAGTCTTCTAGTGCTTGGTCGTACAGTCCCTAAGAAACAAAACATGTCCCGGAGTTAGACAAGCTATACTTAACCATCGTGCTGTAACACAGAACAAAGCAACCGCCGTTTTTGATCATAAATGGACTTTACGTGTTCAGTGAGTCGAGTCAGGTATGGGTGTGGTTTCCCTACAGACGGTTGAGTGTTTTTACTGTCATGTAACATAATTCAATGCAGACAAACACAGACAGGAAAGAGGAACTGGATGTTCCTCTGAAAGCATCAATTTTTCCCAAATGGACGTTTTCTCAGCGGATCCTGAGTTTCTCGACTGATTCCGATTTTTTTGCGAACAGCATTCGACACCAAAATACAGAATTTATAACTACAACATATGCTGTGGTGGGGTATTTTTTTATATTCTTGAGAGCTGTAGAGGAATCCCTCTTACAGTATGCTGTTATCCACCACCTTTGATTCAGTGATTTACAGCACTTTAACAAGACACTTGGTGATAAAACGTGTCAGGTCGCCTATATATTACCTGTGCCTTCTAGAAAAGAGGTCCAGCAGAGCTTGTGAGCCGTCACTCTGCATCACATGATATTGAATTTTATTACGCTATGAGTCACGTCATTGTGCATGCAACTCACACCCTTCAGATGGATCATTATTTGATGTATTCATAAAAAAATACTCAATTCATCAACTTCCCACCGCATTAATGCATTTCTTTTTCGATCCATTTTTTGCATGAATTATTGCACATCTCATGGAACCTCGAAGCATCTCATTATGTTGTCAAACTAAGGTCACTGGTTTCAGATTACGCTCCTTAATTCTGTGTAATAAGAGGCTAGTAAGTAAACTGGTGAATAAAGGCACCAGTTAAGCCATGCAACAAAGCTTTTTGCTATAAAAGCCATAGTTCGATAGCCAAGAATTGGCTACGGCCACACCACGTTTCCCGTTCAATGAAACTGCTCCGCACTGTAACCACCAGCACACCCTTTTACATCCTATGATGTATGCAAAGTAGATTCAAAGTGAGAGAAATCAAATTGTGTTACAAAAGGACAACGGTCAGCCCCACCCCACTAATTCTAATGAACTAACTATACTCCCTGTCCTCAGGCGAACTAGGAATGTCTAACTGGAAGGTGCACAGTGTGTCAATGTGCGCAGTTCTCCGCAACCGCTCAAGTATTGTCCTGTGCTTTCATGAGCAGAGTTGGCAACCTCTGAAACTAATGCTGGTATAAAGATCCTCTTTTTGGTTTTATTATGATGCTAAACGCTTGAAATTAAGTAAAACAAATAGTGTGTGTACGCAATACAAACAGGCTGTGGATCTTGACAAATGATGTCATGGTTGATATATTAAGACGGTGAAACCCAAGTTCAACAGGTCAGCATGCCTGCCACGAGAAAAGTCTATGATAGTTGTCTCAATATTGTTGATAGAATATACTGGCATTCAAATAGCCAATCAAATATGAGCTTTTTTATATACACACTACAGGTATGATTGCCGATTCAGAGAGTGAAGGTCGATGAAGGGCAGAGATTCAACACTAATATGTCAGTTTACAGCTCAACTGTGTATGTACACAATACACATGAATAGCAAAACATGCTAAGGACATGTCCCAACAAAACCAGCTCATGGTAAACATTGCCTAATAGGGCCAGAAGCAGGGGGTCCTTCTAAAAAGTATTTTCTCTTCTGAGGACAACAATGTGGTACAAAACAGAGCTTACCTTTTGAAACGGCGGTGACATTTAAGAACCTACTTGTGTTCTGACACTTGGTAAATTGTGTTTTGGTAAAGGTGATTTGTTATAAACAGTGCAAGCAATCCAACCTGTGGAAAACCCTTTTTGGTTTTTAATGAGACCAAAAACTGCTTTTTTGTATTTTAACTTGTACTCTTTAACTGCACATGTAAGCTGTTTGGTAGATTCAAAAGGGAGAGGGAATTCAAAGCGGTCGGGACTGAAACAAGACTCCAGTGTGCTGGTCACCATCTACTTACCGGAACAATGTTCAGGTACGCCGCAGCTCGATTTGCATACAGCTTTTCCATTAAACCTATTGGAACACAGATTTCTTCTGAGTCGGCATAGTCTGCTATACTCAAGGCTTCGGTGTACATCTCAATGGCTTTAGTCCATTCTCCTTCTTTAAACACGTCGTTTCCTTCCCCGAAAAGATTCCACACGAGATCCTCAATGAACACCTGAAAAAATTAAGAGAACCAGATCAGTACAAAAATAAACATAGGGCAGATGATGTGTCCTTTCATTCAGACACTTTATTTAGGAAAAAGAAAATCACAGGTTGCCTTTCATGTGACCAAGTCATCATCCCTAAATCAGTTGAAAGGAATAGCTTGGGTGTTTTGAAGTGGGGTTGTATGAGGTACTTATCCAGGCCCACCTAAACAAATCCATATCAGTTTAGTGTACAATATATTTAGAATATTTCCACCGCTTCATCTTGCCGTCAGACAGCCGTTTCCAACCTGGAACTGAAGCCGTTATCTATGCTTTCTTTAAAGCCACCAGACTCCATTGACAAAAACTGTAATTTTACCTCATAAAGCCCTTTAAAAAAACACCAAAATCACACAATAGCGCAGACAAATTAACCGATCGAGGCAGCGGTAGACCAGCAACTCCCGTATTCTGCGAGGTAAAAATTACTGTTTTTGTGAATGGAGTCTGGTGGCTTTGAAGAGAGCATAACACCTTCAGTTCCCTGTTAGAAAAGGGCCGTCTGACAGCAAGTTAAAGCAATGAAAATATTCTACATACAGCGTACACTTAAACCGATTAATTTCTATTAAGTGGCTAAAATACGCTCCTGTATGTGTGCAGTAACTCCTGTCTGTTTCTCCAAACTGGGGGCATGCTGACCATCATCTACTGTAGGTAATACACTGACCGTTGATAAGTACCTCATACAACCCCACTTCAAAACATCCAAACTATCCCTTTAACTCAATACAAGTGTTGACGCAAGATGGAAGTGGGGAAAAACCCCACATCAAAATTTACATAGCTCACCTCATACTGGTCTTGACTTCCAGGAAATGGAAGGGTTGACCTGAAAGCAGACGAAAGTTCACGTTACAGAACTTAATAGTGTCAGCAGAACAAGAAGAACATAGATAAGAGTGAGAAGGAACAGTTCTGATTAAAGTTCAGTAGCCTTCAGGGCACATTAAGTTTTATTCAGTACAAAGTAGGACTGCAACTAATGTCATTAATCATTTGGTCATCCTCCTACACATCTTATTCTTCATATTATACATCAATCAATTGAGTGAAGCTGCTTCATTATCAATGGATTTAAATTGACACAGTAGTAATGTTATATTTTGTGATTCATCAGTTAATATTTATTGTAATGAAGTTGCTATAGTACATGCTGTTCATTAAAATAGCTGATCTGAACTTAAGACAGAGACGTCAAGACAGGAAGGTGTGTGTGTGTGTATGTGTGTCAGTGGTTTGACAGGTTGCTGTGTGTGCAGGTGCTGAAGTCATTGACTGCTGAATGCAGGTAAGTCAACAAAAGCAACATTCTGTACATAACCTTTCACTCTTCAAAAAAAAAGATTAAACTGAGCATTGAAAATGTTTATAATTGTTACATTTTATTTTCTATTTCTAACACTGAAAAAATGCCTGCTATTATTTATATGATTGCTGTGTCCAAACTAACAACAATCCACAAATGAGGATACTTAATAAAGGGTATAAAACATGCTGACAGAGCGAAAGTTACTGTCAAAATTACACTTATAAGAGTTATTAATCATTTGGTGCTTTGTGAAATTGTGGCAGATGACTTGTTTTATTTGAAACTACCTACATCATCATGTCATGATGGGAACATTTTGCAATAATCACTGTGAATCAGCTGCTGTCTTTCCTCTTTTAGTTTTAGTTTAGATTCTCAGTCATTTTGCGCGTCAGTCTTAGTGTTTTGCACATCATGACGTTCTGTATGGCGATGAAATGCGTAGCAGTAATTTTAAGTATCACTTTTGTTTTACAATAAAAAAGGCCCTGTCAGATTAGATGAAATGCAACACTGGCGCCGCCTGGCATATCTCTAAAAAACAATACGTGGACAACACACTGGGAGTCGGCCTGATGTGTGAATGAATACAAAGCTCAGATCAGATCAGGAGAATATCCCCCATTAAAACACAAAACTAACGTAAAGCCAGGCAGTAATCAGCTGTCTCTCGCTACTACTCAGCTGATCTGAACAACAATGCATGATGCAAGGGCTGACTAATCCATTCTTGCATCATGCGGTTGGAGAGATATTCCATGCAATTTCATTAAAAAAAGGACACGTAAGCACAGGAAGATGAGTAGCTGGTAAGAGTCTTCATCTAGTATCCTCTACAATGTTTCCAAGATAGGTCAAGGAAAACCTTATTATCCCCCAGAGGCAATTTGTTGTACAGTGAGCAGTATCACACAGACATCAAACAAATACAATAAACACTATAAATAGCCTATTAAAGGCAATAAATACAAAAGCTTACAACATACAACATTACATGGCATTGTTTAGGAAACCAATGGTAGTCGGAACAAAATAATTTCTGAGCCTACTGGTCCTAAGTTTAGGCAAACTGTATCTGCGGTCTGACGGGAGCAACCTGTACTCAATGGACAGAGGATGGCTAGGATCAGCTAGAACCGACTGAACCTTCATCATGGTCCTACTTTGGAATAGAGGAGTCAAGTCATCCAGGGTGGTGCCTGCAATTTTGCTGTACACTTTGACTATACCCTGCAACCTGTTCCTGTTTTTGAGGGTAAGCAACCCGTACCAGCTGATGAAAGAGAACGTCAAGACAAGACTCGATAAAACATTTTCATAAAAGTGTTGTCCACCTTAAAAACTACAAAGTTTAAAGGTAAAAATACATCCGCTGATGAGCTTTTTTAACATAGTGTCCACCTGAGTCTCAAAGGTGAGCCTGTCATCCAGTACCATGCCAAGGTATTTGTATTGCTGCACCGCCGCAACAGCCTGATCTTTAAGCCTTAATCTACTGTCATCTTTTGTTTTGGATAGGATGACAAAGAAAGGCTAGCAGGCATGGCAACATTAGGAAAGTGTCACAAACACAGGATCAGAAAAGTCACATGAGGACACTTACTGGATGAACTGTAGGCCTTTCTGAATCTCCTGCCAGCGACTCCTTCTGTCCTGACACGCTTCGGACATGTTTGTATAAATACCAACTCCTCTGTCAGCACCTGAAATTACAATAGATATGATATATATATACACAATTAACTGGTTAACGTCACTGGCAGCAACAATTGCATGAAGTAAAAGCAATCCTTGACTCATCATAAATCATAATCAGCAGGTTGTCTAACTGGTTTGCTGACAGTTCATACAAGTGCAGTGTTCATCATAGTACTGATGAGCCTTCAATGTGTGTATCACTTCCGCATTTAGTAATGACGACACACATGTAGTTCCGGAAATTAAGGCTCAACATTTTTTAGTTAGCTTGCGGGCTGATAACGTTATAACATTATAACATAACAGCTCAGTAGAAACAACGTTAAAACTGTGAACTACATATCTGAAGGCTGTGGCCGATAAAGGGTGTGTTCGTTTAGCCCGGGTAAACTGTTTAAACATAGCATCTGAAAGCAGGGAGGTCCATTATCGGACAGCACTATTTCAGCTTTTTAAAGTCAAACAAACACAAGTGTTTCACAAGATACGACTATAAACAGTCACCTTTATGTCCCAAAATAGTTTGTATAGGAGTATATACCGTTTACTGCTTATTTATCGTGTTATTAACATGTTTATATGTGAAGAGACCGGAAGATGGTGATACTATCATCATCATATACTACTTTTTACAGTCTCATGTGCAATATCACTGTCCATTGTGTGCAATATTAATGTCCAACATATGTAATATTACTTATTTTTCTGTTTGTTAGCTTACTTTACCTTTTTTTATTTTACTTATATAATCGTATTTACTGATTTTAACTAAATGTATCTTACTTAATTGTTATTCTATTAGGCACTGGTGCTAGAAATAGTACTTCTTTTTTTATACACTTGAACTTGTTGTAATTTTGTTGTATTTTTGAGCAAATCTCTGGCACAAGCATTTCCTTAGGGATTAATAAAGTTCTATCTTATCTTATATTTAGCCTGTGTTGGACACACAAAGCCAATATGAACTTTATTCTAAGAGCATTTTTTGGGGTATAGAAGCTTTAATTGCTTAACATTAATGTCCATTTCAAGACGACGAGGCAGACTATAGAGAAAGACGTAATTTGTATCATTTTTTATGAGTGAGAAGTGAGACAAGAGGAGGTGTCCGATAACGGAAGCATCACATTTAGCGCACGTGTGTTACCCCGCCGCCGAGAGTTCTAGTTAGCAATCATCATCTAAGCTAGCAAAACGTTAGCTCACATAGTTTTAACTAACAAACAAACCATCGTAACACGTTAAAACACACAAACAGTGTTTCCAGACAACACTGGCCTAAACCAGCTACGTGACAGCTCAAGAGGAAGTTTCTAGGAAGTGAACCTAACAAAGCAGAGAGCATCAGCATGCCTCAAGTTAAACTAGTTCCTCCTCAACAGCAAACAATAGCGACCAGTTAGATGTTGTAGCTCCACATAAACCTAGTGAATATATACATAGATTATCACAACAAAGCCAGCTGGACATACTTACATGAATGGATCTTTATTCCGAACAACCCTTACGTCGGTTATGTTAAAAGGAGGGAGCGTGATTTCTGGTTTTTAGCTTCAATAACTTGATAGCTAGTTTGTGCTGCTGAAGGCCGCCCGTTGCTTCTTCTTCTTCTGATCTGAGTAGAGGTAGATTAGAACAGCGACTCCAGCGCAGTGCTGCCACCTACAGGCAGCGGGAGGACACGACAGCATCACTCCACATAGAAAAATGACAACTTCAACAAGCATGGATTAATAAATCAATAAGTCTATAGTACTAATAATATATAGGGATATATAAAGGACAGATTTAATTAATTACATACACCAGTGTTTTTATACATTTAAGTTGTTGTTTATGTGTTACATTGGTGTACCATATCCTGTGCAGAGCAGCAGAGTGACCTAACCATCTGTCAACTGAGATAACATAGGAACATGTTTTTCGTCAGTTTTGTTTTCTTTTATCCTCCATAAGTTATTTGTTTCTGTTTCATTTTGTCATGTACAAAAGGTTTGCATGTTCAATGAGAGGTATTAAAACACATTCAGATATGTTAGAGCAGCAGATATATCCATAGATCTGTGTGAGGAGGCAGGCAGCCAACTATGTGGTTTCTTCTTACTTTTCAGCATTTCCTGACTTGTTGTTTCCCCCAAAATTAGGTCAGAGCTCTGTCTGATTCTTATTCAGGGCGAATTCATGCACAGTCAGACTCCCAGCTGGACTGATAACTAACACTTTTCCCCCAAGTTTGTTCTTGACTCAACATAATCCTCTGGATGTTTCTCAGCTTGTCCAGTGTTTTTCATTTAAACTGAAAAATGTATTTCTGGATCTTTTGTTTCTGTGCTATCTCATCATCTCTCATTCACATAGTATCTCACCCTCAGCCTTCTGACAGGCTAATGTCAAGAAAACACATATTAAACACCATAAATTTTTCTTTCTGTTCAGTTCATTCCACATTTATTCAGCATTCTCAGTCAGGTTCAGCTCGATATGATCTAAACATTCCCTGGATGTTTTGTGGCGATGGATAGGTTGAGCTGAGAATAATCAGATATACAGCAATGGAGGGATGTGTCTCCTCTCCTGAGGTGCAGTCATCCCGGCAGCTTCAATAACTGCCAGGAGGAGGCGCTTATCTCACACTGTGCAGGAGCATTGCTGAGGAACTGAATCACTAAACACTGTGAATATGTCCCCTGTTATCAAAACCCAAAGCGTGCGTCTTTTATGATTTAGCTGCCCTGACATTACTGTTAGCTGTTCCCACATTATGAATGGCAATAGAGTCCACAGCTGGAAATATACTTTCAGAAAACATAATAAAAAGATAACAAAAGATATGACACACAATTCATGCCATTTTCATATCAGGTCTGCAATTTGTCAAATAAATAATCTCAGCTGTTAAACTCAGACACGTGGAGTGCTGCTCAGTAAATCAAACTGACAATAATGATATACAGTTTGTTTTATGGAGAGAAAGGTCTGTTCTCTTCACCCCGCTGACATGTTTATTTACAAGATGGATGGAGTCTTTATGATTATGGTGGGGAAACTATATTATTAAAGTATAATTACCATAATATGCAAGTGTATTTGTTGTGAGGAAGAGGAAACACATAAAGTGTTGCTTACAGAAACTAAAAATGTGCCACGTTAGCAACAGTTATCCCTGAAGTTCATTGAAATCGGTACCTCAACTCACATAGCATTTTCTATCCCTACTCTCAGTTTTTTGCATTTGTTATTTAATTTCCCATATCTATTCTGTACCAAATATATACTGTATGAATAAATGACACTTGGAAAGCTCAAAATGACTTGAGTTTTGTGTGTAAACCAATAAATCTAGAATTAAAATGATCATCCAGTGACTCTGGTTTGTAAAAGGTTTGATTTCTGTCTTCCTGCAGTTATGTAACACGTGGTTCAGTAAGAGAGTTTTGGGATCTTGTGGCGAAGGATCAGTGCAACATCCCAGTATTAAAGGCACACTGTGTAGGATTTCAGATGATCTATTAGCAGAAATGGAATATAATATGTTGTCTTTAGTGTGTAATCACCATACACTAAGAATCGTTGTGTGTTTGTTAGCTTAGAATGAGCCCTCCATATCTACAGGATAGGGAGCGGGTCCTCTTCATGGAGTCCGCCATGTTTCTACAGTAGCCCAAAACCATGGATGTGCCGTTCATTTCTATGAAAGTTGCTCAGTGGCGCATGAAGCAAAAAAAGTTTGACTTCCGAGTATAAATTCGATCTTCCGCATACATTGGGCCCATATAGCAGGCGCTGTAGCGTTTTCCTTTAACCCCGCCTCCCAGCTCTCGGTCTTAGGCTCATTCACATGAACGGAGGAGGGGAAATAACTCTAAGTCTCTGGGGAAAAGTCTTTTTGGGCCAAATGGCATCATGTAATGGAAAAGGGAAGTTGTGGTACCGCTGTTTGGCCACTACGTCAAATTTATTTTTAAGCCCGGCACTCTTCCTGGGGGCTTGCCCAGAGCAGACAAAACAAACTCTGTCTCTAGAAAATGCATTTAGCGTTTTTAAGTTACGTGAGGGCCACGATAGATTCTCTGACACGCTTGTGAAAGGGAGGCATGAGCGAAGGGGCATTCAGTTGGTTGCAATCTGCAACCTCACTGCCAGATACCACTAAATTCTACACACTGGACCTTTAAGTCTGTGAATTTTTAGGGCCAAAGATTTGAACAGATTTTTTAGACAAGAAATAACAATATGAAAGTCTTAAATGATGGACGAATGTGTTTTCATTGCGTGTATTTGATTTCTATCTAGAAAAATAAAACTATTTCATCTGGTACAAAACATTATTTCAGCGTGATACCTGGAGATGTAAACACTGAGCTGAGAAGAAGCAGGTAAAACAAGCAATCCTCTAGGGGGCGTACAGTTTGACAAAAACTGGATTAGCCTCCAGCCAATGGTGATGCTCAAGAGATTATTTAAACAGCATCTAAAAAAAGCTCTCCACCCAACGCCACACTCACTGAGTGGAAGTGAACACTTGGTGTGGAGCTGAGCAGCCTGTTGCATGCCATGGCTCTGTTCTGCCGGATACTTCTCCTGTTATCTGGTAAGGTGATTATTTACACTGTAGTGGAGCTCCAACTGGTGATGAGATGCTGAGATTTGAGAAGTTATTTTAAAGGCACAGAGGGAGTTCAAGTAACATGAAGGGAAACTACTTGTGTTTACATATGCAGAGTGACTCAGTAAAGTGTTATTCTAAGGGAGCAAGTGCAAACAAACTCAGTTGATTTTGCTCTACAACATTTTATATTTCCTGGTTGAGGTGTTCAGGCAAGAAGAAGCTCTCTGTGTTCATGAGGTGTGAGATGTAGAGCCAGTCCTCTGAGTCCTATTTACTGGGGCTCTGCAGTGGTGGAAGAAGTACTCATACCTTTTACTAAAATACAAATAGCAATATTATAGTGTATAAATACTCTGTTACTAGTAAAAGTCGTTCCAAATTGAAGTACTCATTATGAAGAATGGCCCATTTCAGATTAATATATATTATATTATTGGATTATAATTATTGATGCATTAATGTGTACATCACTTTAGTGTTCCAGCTGGTAAAAGAGTTTTTTTTTTTTTGTATCTATATTCTGCTGGGTAGCTTGTGTTCAACAATTGGTTTCAATACATAGGCTATCTTTATTCATAATAATACATCATCATTTATTTGTTGATCATATTTCGTATTATTAATCTGAATCTGCAAAGTAACTAAAGGTATCAAATACATGTAGTGGAGTAAAAAGTACAATATTTATCGCTGAATGTAGCGGAGTAGAAGTATAAAATATCAGAAAATGGAAATGCTCAAGTGTAGGATTGTATTTTATTTGTGGTATTATATTTTGTAAGGTGTAATATGGGTGTGGGTGCATGCCAATCTTGTGCCAGTTACCACAGGTGCTGCAGATTAGAAGTTTTTGATTACGCTGAGGTCATTATGAGCTGACATGACATTACGTTTTATGTGTATCAAAGAACATTGTGTGCTTTATAAATATCAACTTAGAGACTGAAACTTATTAGAAGTGACAGACACAGATGGACATGATAGGCCTTTTTTCACAACAGACATTTTGACTTGTCGTAAATTACAGGTGTAACTAATAACACTGATGATGGCTCTGTTCTATTCAAGGGTCCCAGTGAGAGTGACGGTTAATCAGCATGCACAATACTAGGAATTTATTACGAACACCTAGTTAAAACTAATGCAATACCTTCATGGGTTACAATTAGGGCTGTCAATCGATTAAAATATTTAATCGCGATTAATCGCATGATTGTCCATGATTAATCGCGATCAATCGCAAATTAATCACACATTTTTAATCTGTTCAAAATGTACTCTAAAGGGAGATTTGTCAAGTATTTAATACTCTTATCAACATGGGGAAATATGTTTGCTTTATGCAAATGTATGTATTTATTTATTTTTGGAAATCAATCAACAACACAAAACAATGACAGATATTGTCCAGAAACCCTCACAGGTACTGCATTTAGCATAAAAAATATGCTCAAATCATAACATGGTAAACTCAAGCCCAACAGGGAAGAACAGCTGTCAGTGTGTCAGTGTGCTGAAATGTCTATGACTTGCCGCAAAATGTGATTATCATAAAGTAAAGGGGAGACTCGTGGGTACCCATAGAGCCCATTTTCATTCACATATCTTGAGGTCAGAGGTCAAAGGACCCCTTTGAAAATAGCCATGTCAGATTTCCTCGCCAAAATTTAGTGCAAGTTTGGAGCGTTATATAGCCTCCTTCGTATGACATGGTCTAGTTTCATATGATGCCAGTATCTCCACCCTCGCTTTAAAACTTCCGCTACAACCTCTGAAAGATCGATTGCGTCAATGCATTAAAGAAATTAGTGCCGTTAAAACAGCCCTAGTTACAATGTTCAGCTTTTGTTGAAACTGTTTTAGGTTGAGGTTGTTAAGCCTACCCTCATTGATATAAATGGGGTGAGAAAAATAATAGAAACACCTCTATAACACAACACAGTTCAACAAACTACATATACTCCAAAATGATCATAAAGTTGAAACAACACCGAACATTACAACCTTCATGAAGAAGTCATCAAACTGCATTAGTTTTAGCAAGGTGAACCTTATAAACTGGCAACTGAGAGAAAAGAAAAGGAACACTTTACAATTAATGAAAGACAATAAGAATACAAAGAAAACTGTGTTTAATTGTGTCGGTGAGACAGCAGTTTCTATTATTGTGTCCACCCCTGAATATCACACCTAATATCAAAACCATACCACAAAAACAGTTACACTTAACAATGTGGACAATAAGTGTTAAGAAACTGAGACTTGTTTACAAGATGAGAGCTGAGTTTGTTCCTCCTTTGCGGTTCTTTATGTCCTTTTGCAGTGGCGGTGGCCTCTGCGGCGACACGTAGGACCCAGCGGACAAAGCGAGGTTTACTGGAGTTGGCGGGAGCCATCAGATGCAGCACAGGGAGAACTGCCTTAGCGTACATGATGTACGGATGCTACTGTGGACTGGGAGGTCAAGGCTGGCCCAGAGACAGGACAGACTGGTGAGGCACCAGATTTAATCACCGTTAAGTCTGTTTTTATTTTCAAGAGAACACCTAATGATAGTGTGGACCAAAATGTATAGGCCTATACATTCAGCTGACACTATATATGGCCCACCTATACATTATGTGATGCAAAAGATATAATTCAGCATGCAACGGTGATGTTTAGCCCTCCACTCCACAGCTCATGCACATTATTTCCTCCTCTCTTCCACCCTCCTCCATCCTGCTGGTGTACACACAGTTTCCGCTTCTGAATGAGTCGACTGTACCACAAATGCTGTGTGATGGGATGGAGGGAGGCAATGATGTCCAAATTCAGCAGACTCACATGCTCCAATGGGTGCTTCAAATAGGCCCAAAAATTCCACACCCAAATCCTAATTGCCTTCTTTTTCCTTCTTCGCCGCAAGACACCGAACCCACCTCAAACCAGTCAACTGCTAACTATCAGTTGTGAAACCTCATGTGGTGATCCTGCCCTGCTTTTAGGATATAGCCCTGGTGGGATTCAAACCACAGTGCTGTGACGACCCACCTACTACTTTCTTGACCCTGCCTTGTCTAGAGTTCAGCCTTCAAAATAAAACATTTATCATGTTGTCAATCTCTCTGTATGTAGGTGTTGCCACAGACATGATTGCTGTTACGGAGATGCAGAGCTTCTGGGCTGCCAAACCAAAACCGACCAGTATCAGTGGACGTGTGAGGACAGGAAGGCTGAGTGTGGTATTGCATTTTTAATGCTTATGCATGCATAATATTTCGTTATTTACAGCTTGTCGCACATAAATATGATGCTATGTGAGACACCTTTATTGGTAAACTAAACTAACTAAATTAGACTGTGTGTGATCTTCAAATATCCATGAAAACAGTATGCAGGCAGCTAATTGGAGGGGAAAGAGGATGTTTATGACACATATTTAATGATATTTTAAGCCCCCATAAACCCAGTCATTTCTGTACATAACAGATTTAACAAGGTTTACACATTTAAAGGACCAGTGTGTAGCATTTTGGGGATCTATTGGTAGAAATGGAATATGATATTTATAGGTATGTTTTCTTTAGTGTATGATCACATGAATCTAAGAAGATAATGACTTCTCTCTCCTTCTCTGTGTGTTGTAATCTGAGCTTCTCTGTGCTTTGTTGACATAGCCGGGCCAGCTGCGCTTGGTTTTAGTACATGTGAGCGTGTTAAATTAATTAATAATACCCACAATTACTGTCCAGTCGCCGGCCAGTTGTCTCTCATTTTCAGTGAAACTCCAGCAAATGAACCATTATGAGGCAAAAATGAATAAAGCTGGACTTGTTTGTAAGACTAACAGCCAAGACTTTGCAAGCGTTATAATAAGTATTCACAATAAATTACACAAAAAAAACCTCTATTTCAGCTCGTCACTGACAGAAGACATTTGTGTTTTTCATTGCAGATGATTTGGAGGACAAATGTGAAAAGCTGCTGTGCAAGTGTGACAGAAACGCTGCCAAATGTTTGAGAAAAGCACCGTTCATCGGGAAATATGCCCTATGGCCAGATTTCCTCTGTGGTGACGAACATCCAATGTGTAGTATTTACTGACACAATAAATGCATGTCCTGTGTGCCTTTTGTAAATATATAAGGTGTTACAGTAATAATGGCACAAACATGTGGCTTTGGTATTGTTTTTTTTTTGTTTTTGTTACTGTTATCAGGCTCTTTTAATAAAATTGTGAAAACACATTGTGATGTGTGTGAGGAGTTCTTGCAGTTACCTTTATATCGAATGTTGTTTTTAATAAAAGACAAATTGAACACCTACATTTTGACACACACAGTAACTGTCTGGAAAGTAATGCGGATTACAGCTTAAGGAGAATCACACAATGAAAAGGCAACTTGGGCGTTCCTCTGTCGAAACTCAGTAAAGACTGAGAGCGAGGGAAAGATCAGGTAGCCGGTCCTCACAACAGTACTTTTATTTGTTGAAATACTGTGCAGCAGGCAGGTCAGAGCCGGCATTATAACTCTGAAGTTGACTCCCTGTGCTTTGGGTTTGTTTCTGACTATTCATTGAGGTTTAAAAAAAAGAAGCTTTTTTTGGAAATGTGCGCTAATAGACAAACTGAGGTTTCCCTGTTTTTTTAATTCTATTTTAAAGTCTGCTGTGACACTAAACAGGGTTACAGATTATTTCCCATGAAGTCTACAGAATAAGTTAGTCACTAAATAGCTATTAAGTGATCTCGTATACCCCTAATAGCCTTCATGACCACGTGTGATCTCATTGGCTATTTCACAGTTTGCTCTTTTTATCACAGTTCTAAAAGAGAAGCATTTAGTTACCTACAGTGGAACTGTTGCATTGTGGGATACCTCTACAGAAAAATAGTGCCATCAAGCCAAGGCCTATTGAAGGAGGCTGGGTCACGCGTCATCAACGCGTCATATCTTTGGGGTACAATAAATGTGCAGTAAAAATCTGGTCTGCACCCGCCGAAATTAAGCCAATCTTAACGCACGGCCGCAGCTCCAGTTACACTGAGTGTGTTTCATACGTCATACCCAAAGACCCGTGTCCGCCCGCGTCCCAGCCTCCTTCAATAGACCTTGCATCAAACCAGCAGGACATCACCTGGTTTGTTGTGTGTGAAGTCTAGATACTGGCCTGCAGATGGCACCATAATCACAAATACTAAACTTGAAGAACACTGACACAACAGGAAGTAAAGCATTTATTGGGACACGCCTGAACAATTAGAGAGTTAATCACTGATATTATTATTTAGATTTGTTAAAATGTATTGGAGTCCCCTGTGACCTGTCAGGGTTTGAATGTTTACATACAGCAAATTAGTCTATTTTGGTCCAGCAGTTGGTTTTGGGTTTGGCTTGGGAACGTCCTTCAGACCGAGTTGGTGAAAGTCCCACTGTCGAGTCAAAACCTTCCTTTCCCCCTCTGACACCCAGTAAACAGTACCACCACCACGGCTGTAATCACAGTAAACACAGCCCTCCCAGATGTTACCGCTCAAGAGAGCTTTTACGCTCCTAAAGCGTCGTCCGTGAGTTTTCACAGGGAACACAGCTTCTTTGTTGAACCAGTGTAGCGCTCGTGAGTGTGGACTGAAATGGGAGATGATGCCGTGGTGCAGTGTCCAAAGTCCAGGACTGGAAATAAGTATCTGGGTCATGGCCCACAAACACTTGCCCGATTGTGTCCAACCTTCAGCGGGTATGAGCTCTGAAGTTGTGGAAGTCATACGCCTCCATCCAAGAGGGCGGCTCAAAGTCCCTCTTTCATGTTTGAGTACGTTGTTCTACCTCTAATCTGTTCAAACTAAAAGAAAAATGTATGGTGGGCTACTGCAATTAAGGCTACACATGATTTACATGTAAACATCCCGTGTTATGTAGGTATAAAGAGAATTTTTTTTGTGGTGCTAAAATAGAAATTTGCTTTTTTTAATTTTTCCTAGCTGTAGCACAGAATGAGTCAGTACAGCTGCTGTTTGAGTTCATGAGATCAGAAACTGAAAAATTGCTTCACAGTTGCAATAGTTCATCTATTTAGCATTCCCGATGCTGTAACACAGGCTGTGCTTTCTCAAGCAAAAATATTTTGATCTTTAATGTCACAGAAGTAGCATTGCTGGTTTGCAGAGGGGAAACAGAACAGTTTGATTCATCGGCGCTGCTGAGGGATAAACGTTCACCAACATAATTAGTAAAATTGATGAATCTCTGAATGTTTCTTTGCATCTCACTTTGTCTAACTCTCTATGAAAGCAGCCTGAAGCCTTTCTTTTTCCCTGCTGTCTGTGAAGTTTGTTGAGGATTTTCTGGCAGCACACTCCTCCTCTCTCCTGTCCCTGCTGGTCTGGGAATGGCCTTTCTAGGATTTCAGCTCTTGACTTTGTTGATGATCTCTCACTTGTCCTGTACTTTTGCCAAGTGCCATCATCACACACTTTGTGTCTGCGTCACTCAGCTTAAAGGGGACATGTCATGCTCATTTCCAGGTTCATATTTGTAATTTGGGTTTCTACTAGAATAGGTTTAGATGCTTTAATATTCAAAAAACACATTATTTTCCTCATACTGTCTGTCTGAATATACCTGTATTCACCCTCTGTCTGAAACGCTCCGTTTTAGCTCTTGTCTCTTTAAAGCTTTGTTTATACTCGCGCGAGACACTGTGGTGCGGGCTTCCAGAGATGGTGCGCACACTACAAGCATGCATATAGGCGTTTATGCTCAGCTTCTTTCCCAGTGTGCTGGCTATTTTTTTCCAAGAATTTAATGGCATTTGACTCCGCCCGTCTCTGATTGGCTAGAGAGAAAAATATGGTGCACCTTTGCAAAGGTAGTTCTCAAACTGTGGGCGATATATTCTAATGAGCCTGCATGTGACATAAGGGGAGTCAAATCTGAATGGCTTGTTGAATCACATGTTTTCTGATCTAGACAGTTCACAAAAACTGACTGGGTTGTCTTATTTCACAGTTTGTGGGTTGGTAGACACTCCAGATACCTAAATATATGTGCACAGAGTTTTTCATGATATGTTCCCTTTAATGGGACTGGACACTGATAAGTTGTAAAAGTTCACACTGGCTGAAGTTGACATACAACTCCTGGTTTAAAAACTGACCTCATACTAACATTTCTGCAGCAGTGTGGCACTCTTGAGGAAATCCTATGATTGAAGAATTCGCCTATCCCTTCATATGCACGACAGCGTGGTTGTCACAATGAATGAGCGCATTCTTTAATCCCTGCCGGGTGAGCTGACAGAGCCCGTTCCACGCTAATTGCGTTCTTTAATCAACTGTTTGGCTCCCCAGCCGAGAGCCAGATGGCACACAATGCAGTCTTGGCTTAAACAGCTCCAAACATAAACAATAACAACCGCGTGCAGAACAAAAGTATGACTTCTTAACAGCAAAAGATCTGGATTTTGACTTTTTGGACAATCCATGCATGATCTCCAAGTCTGTTTCACATTGTTTGTTTGACCATAGATTTTTTTTTTATTATATAAAATTGTTAAATGACAACTTGAATGCTGTTGAATATATGATTTTGATTGGCTATATTTACTACTGCCCACTCATGGAAATCAATGTGTGTGCAGCCAACAGCAGACCTGGACCTGCTGCCAACATATACCGATGTTACAGACTCTTTTGTCCTATTTTTATCTCCTTTGTGTGTTTTCCTTTGAAGACTCTTTTCATTTGCAGGTGGCAGAGGAGAAATTACAAAAGACATAACAAAGAAGGTCAATCATAAAGGTAGAAATACTCAATGCCAGGGCTTCAAATACCAACGCTTTGTCACGGCCGTCAACGTCTCAGTACCGCCACACAAGGCACCACTATTCTACAAACAACTCAAGGGGGAAGACATAATACCAGTTAGAGTGATTGTTTACAAGTATACTATAATTGATCAATCAATATAATAATAAATCATCAATGGCAAAAGTTTAGGAAGGGTAAAAAAAATTGCTGCAAAAAATATGTTCAGCAGCTCATGTACATGGCAATTTGAAATATCTAGGCCTGTACTTAATGCTTAATGCTGTACTTAAGTTGTTTTATCCAGAATGATGCGGTCATCATCTATCATTACCTGATCTCACCAGGGAGCTGAATTTACAGTATTTTATGAGTTGTTCAATAAAGGAAGCAGCCAGAAAAGGATGAGAAATTTTGGAAATATGCTCAAACATTTGTGTGAAACATTTAGAGAATGAAGACTAAAAGGTGAAGAAGTTGAAACTTTTGCTTGTAGTGACCCCATCTGGCCAATTAGCTCCAGCTTTGAGGCATATGTTGTTTTGCTTAGGACTGCACATTTCCTGCATTGTGTTGTTTCCTAATTGGAAGATCCAGCTCTTATTCTGCTCTTTTTAACCAGCCTGGAGGAGTAAGATAAACGAGATAGATGCACCACACATGAGCCACAAAAGCAGCAAAAAGGCAGTAAAAGCTTGATCATTAAAACACAAGGAATGCAGACACTTATTCTGTTGCTATATCTGGAGTTTAAATAGCAGCCGTGAAAGGTGGAAATATTTAGGAAGGTCCTGATAATTGCTTTCCTCATCCTGTTGGAGGAAATGTTCTGAGACACACTCATTTCCACTAATGTGTCATATGCTTACGTACGTATACTTTTATGGTAAACATTCTTTTGAGATGACGTTCTTCTATAATTTAAACTGTCTCTAGATCTGTTTGACCAACTATAACTGAATAATATCAGCTATAAGGCTGATTGATTTTAAATATTTTAACTTTATTTCTCCTTTCACTATGTCTCAAGTAATTTATGAAAAGCTCATTGGCAGCAAATCCACTATAAGGAAGAAAAAAACTAAACTCTCATAATATTCTCAGCATTTTCTTGTTGTATTGACACTATTCACAATAAATCATACAGGTGACCATGGAAATGAATGGCTGGCACTGCAGCATGAGCTTAATTAGTAAGATGTCAATCACAATGGCCTTGACTGTACGATGCAGGTATGAGTCATTTTCTTGTGCTCACATAAAAAAGTTTGTTTACATATCTAGAGCTGTTCACAGTGTCATAAAGGACAACATCACTTTGCACCATCATGATGAACAAACTTCAGAAGCAGCAATTTTGCCATCTGGATCTTATTTTCAATGACTAAAGGTACTGATTTTGTGTTCTGAATGCAGCATTTCATCTCACCGGTGATGGTAGTTGGAGGTTGGACATCATCCACTGATGTGCTGTGGATGTTTGCTGACTAAGCTTTCTCTAAAAACCACCGCAGCAGCTTCCAGTTGTTTCCTTCCTATCATCATGCGTCAGTTTACAAAGGTTCACTTCAACAGATGGAACGAGATGATACAGATATGAATCACTGATGCTGCAACATGGAGCGTTACCGAGGAAACTGTACTAGTCTGATTAGTGTCAGCTGAGTATGCATGATTATAGTGAAAACATAATGTGAAAACATATTTTCAGAGGAGGCTTGATGGGATATTGTGCAAAAACATTATTGAATTAGATGACATTCTAAAAAAAACACAGAAAATGTTGATTGTTGCAGGCTGGGCAAATGAAATGAAATGAAGCTCCGACTGGTTCCAACTCTTCTTGTCACATGTAAAAGTACTAAGAATTTACAAAGTTATGTGTCCTTTTGTGTGCCAAACCTATCCAAAACTTCTCCAAAATGGTTGTTTCAATAGATGTATGTTTTTAAAAAGATATTCTCTTGGAACTTATGACACATATTTACAAATGCTAACAACCACAAAATGAGGAAATGGGTATGAGGGATAGAAAATGAAGGGTTAGATATATGTCCAAAAACCTATCCGAAATGGGTGACAATTATTTTAAACTATATTTACATAATCTACCTAGCATGGCTCGAATTCAGTTCTCAGTTCAGTTAAGAATAAGTCTCATTTTGTGTTAATTAACTGCACTGGGCTTTCCTGTGTATCAGGCTCATCCTGAGTGGATGAGCCCCACAGTGCCTCCTGTGGAACTGCTGTTGCACTACAGCTGACTTTCTTACTCTACATGTATTTGTTATTGATATGAATTGTTGATTGACTACACACTACAGATAATGTATATAGCCTATCAGGTAAAACATGAATCAAAATAAACTGATGGAAGGAAACTGAATCTACCCAGAGAAATATGTAGGCTATGTTTGTCTTTCAGGTATTTAGTGCTAAATCTATAAGTTCATGAATCAGAGTCATACATACAAGGAGTTTGTCTTGGTGATTTGTTGCATAACAATAAACACATGACATGAAATAGAAATATTTACAATAAAAAATATTAACAAAATATATAATATGAAACAGTTGATACACCTTTGTATCTTTGTCAGACTGTTTGTTAGTGAGCACAGACTCATTGGGTTTGAATTCAGTAGAGTTGTTAGGATATACCATTTATTACACCGCACAACAGTATAGAGTTCATACACTGTATCTATCCATGGTCATTTATTCTCCTGAATTTAAAAGGCACGGACGGGGTTCGAACCCGCGATCTTCGGTTTACGAGACCGACGCCTTACCACTTGGCCACCGCGCCTGCGCTGTGATCAGCGTCCTGATCCATTATGTAGATCAATTTAGTAGATCTGTTCTGTAGATCATATCACAGATAAGGAGTCTACTAAATGTTGTCGTTTACATACCGACGAGGCTCGCCTTCCTCCTACATACATACACATGAACCACACTGAGCTACTGAGACGTTTTAATGTATTGCTGTGATTCAGCCACAAGGGGAGGCTGTTATCCTCCATGTGTGAACCACATGTCTCCTTTAGCGGAGCTTTCTGCTTTTTTACTTCCAGTGTGTACAACAAAGAAGCACAAAGAAGGTGAGAGCTTACCGTCTTTACTCTTTATGCTTTTGTTAAACATTAACTGAAGTGTTCACGTGGCTACAGCCAATTTGCACTACCATTTAATTGAACTTAATGGAAAACTAAGCAGTGTAGGTAAAGCTACCTACAGGCTGCAGTCTAATGATTAGGCCTACACACCCACAATACAAAAGTGAAGGATGGGAATGACAGAATAACATACCATTGTGTGCTATTCTTTAAATCTTAGATGCTGCATATGTTACCAAAGAAAAGAAAACGTGCAAAGTTGAGAATTTGGTTAAGAGTTCATCTTAATTGGGAGTTTGAATTCATGACAATCTGCCTGTTACATTTCAACATGTCTTATGTCTACAAGGCTGGTAGTGGAAGAAAAGGTCAGAGGATTTAGCCACTGAAGTGATATGACCCTGGTCTGAAGTTAACCTTTTTCCTCACCTGCCACTGTGGCAGGTCACTGAACATTTCTACAGGCCACTCAATTTTTTTGTCTGCCTCTTCTGAAGGTAGAACGCTTTAAAATTGTAAACACTGAGTCGGTGGTACCAGACCGTAGAATTTTGGATTATATCATGTAACCTTAATCCATGACTATATTTAATTTAGGCTTTAGAGTTGGTTTTTAAAAATAATATTTCTTAATAGGTCTATAAGGAAAACCAGTCTGTCTGTTATTTGGGAGGTGGCGGGTGCTAATTTCATTCCCTGGATATGACCATCAGTTTTTAGATACCTCAATAATGTATGAAGACAATCACAAAACAAGAAATACCATTTGGTCAAGGGGAAATGTTGGCCCTAACAGTGTAGCTAGAGAAAGGGTCAGGGGGTCACAATATTCCCCAGGAATCTTCTGTGGGACATTTAATTTCCAAACTAAATGCAATCTGTGCCGGCAAGATAGTTCTGAACAGACCGAGTTTGAGCTTGCATAGCTAATAACTATGAGAACCAGTAGACTACTTGTAATTCTTCTCTAAGCAATACAATATGCATGAAGCCAGACTGCAGCTTTTCACTGTCTTTCTTTTCAAAAACATCAAAGATGAATGCTTGCCTGAGGGGCTTTTTTTTTTTTTTTTTGGATCAGATATCCTAGAGGCTGTTTGAAAAATGAATAAGACTCATTTCCATTGGGAATGAGTTAGCAGTGAGAATCACAGATGTGGAGTGTTCACCTTGACCTGCTTACAGCAAGTCGTCAGCACACAGACCAAAAGAGGGGGCTTCTCTTCAATAAACCACATAAGTGGATTTAAATCAGAGCACCTTGAAATGTGACAGTTTCTCTGAAAGTCCAGTCATGCTTTATTGTTCCATCTGTTCGAAACTTTTATTTTTTAAGATAACATACTGCACCCACAAGTCAGCGATGATAATTTACAGATACATGCTACATCTCCAAGTCCCCAAGTGTGAATGCTGAATGTTGAGCTGTAATCCTTCTCGGGAATGAATATTTATTTTTTCTCTGTAATTTATGCCCTTCGTGTCTTTAAGATGAAGCTTTATCAGGCAAAATGTAACCGTCTTAGAAGCAAGTTACAGTACCATCGATGATAAAAGGTTAAGCACCCAAATCTGAAAGATTTTAAATTGCTGGAGGTGCTTATAGCTTATTTTATAATATCACATGGAATTGATTATTTTTTTAGCAGCTCTTCCCCTTCAACATCACAACCTGAGAGATACAATATGTTCCAGTCAGAGATCACATGGATCTGGGGCATTTTTTTGTTCATGAGGCGAACACCAAGCATCGCACTCCCTGAGAGAATAAGAAGTATTACTGTAGCAATCTATTTAATTATTTATCACTCTATCGCTTTGAAAAATAATCTTATTTTGCTGTGCTTGTGCAGGAATACCCCTGTGCCCTGAATGTGTAAGAATATTTATTCTTTTTTTCTGTACAGAGTTTTCTCCTTTCTCATGTAAACAAGAGTGAGACTCATGTAGGCTACATTTTCTATGTCTGAATTCTGAACTGACCAGCAAAATGATATGCTGCACTAATCTAGCAAGCCTCCTCTGGCTGCTTTATATTTCTCTTAAGCATGTTAGCATTGTCACCTTGAGTTGATATGATTATTGACAGTGGTGGAAGAAGTACTCATATCTTTTACTTGTGTAAAAGTAGTAATACTACAGAATAAAAATACTCTGTTACAAGTAAACGTCCTTCATTCAAAACCTTAAGTAAAAGTACAAAAGTATTAGCATCAAAATATACTTACAGTACTAAAGGTAAAAGTACTCATTATGCAGAATGACCTATATTAGAATAACATATATAATATTACTGAATAATAATTATTGATGCATTAATGTGTACATTACTTTAATGTTGCAACTGGTTAATGTGGGTCTTATGTTTTACCATATATACTGCTGGGAAGCTCGTGAATTTCCACCGGGGATCAATAACGTTTGCATTTTAACTAATAATATATTAGTTGATTACATTTAAAGGTCCCATATTGTAAAAAGTGAGATTTTCATGCCTTATATATTATAAAGCAGGAATAAATGCTATATAAATACTTAAACTATCAAAAACGCTCAATATACGGAGAAACACGCACAGCCCGTATTCAGAAATGGCGTGTTGGAAACAAGCCATCAGGATTTCTGTCCATTTATGATGTCACAAATATACAATATTTAGACCATTATACGGTTTTAAACGTAAACATTCATAATGGTTAAATTAGTGCATGGGCTCAGAATGGGCAACACAAATGGCGCCCACTTGGGTCAACTAAGTTGGTCCCAAATGTGCTCCCCATGTGGGCTACCTGTGTGGGTCCTAGTTGGAGGAAATTAGTGCAAGGGGCCAACATATAAACTGTGGACAAACCCACTTACAACCCATATTTCAGCCTATGGAGTCCCCATACCCATATAGAACTTAAAGCTGGGACCAAGATGGGTCTTGGGTATGTTGCCCAGTTGGGGCCCACATAACACCCATTGTAATCCTGCATGGAATCCATGTGGGCAAATGACATTGGGTCATTATGGAACCTGTGGACAATCCCATATAGGGCCCATTTTTCAGCCCATTTACTACCCACATGGGCCCCACGTACAAATGTTGGCTGGACGTTTCTCACTTGTTTCCATTCGTTGCACTAAGCTAACTAACCTGGCTAGCTGCTGGAGGTAGCTTCAAATTTACCATACAAACATGATAGTGGTAACGTTAGCTATCAGTTTGCATACCTGTATTTCCCAAAAATGTCAAAATATCATTTGCCTTTTAAGAGTTTCTAAAGATATAAGGTTGGGTATGGTGGTTTCCATATATTTTGATACAGATTAGTTGGCATTTTCCTTGTAGCTGAGTAACATCCATAACGCAGCTGTTACAGGAATGTTACAATTAACGTTTCCCACCTTCCTTTTAACAGCCTTACAGCAGACCATTATAAAAACTATGGTTATAGCAAATTCAGAACTTGTGTTGACTATTTTAGAGAGTTAAGAGACTGTGTTGTTTCTAAAAGATACTGTACAACTGTACATTTTCCTTGGACCACCCTGAGGCAAAAGAATAACACACTATTATTTATTTAAATAGACTGGGATTCTGTTCTGTGTAAAATTTTTCTACCATGCTATATAACTTGTGGTGAACTGTAGCTCATTTTCTGTATACAGTAGGCTGCTAAGCCCACT
The DNA here is from genome assembly GCA_916700815.1 of Helicolenus hilgendorfi. Classification (NCBI taxonomy): domain Eukaryota; kingdom Metazoa; phylum Chordata; class Actinopteri; order Perciformes; family Sebastidae; genus Helicolenus; species Helicolenus hilgendorfi. The sequence goes on from CAKALG010014631.1 coordinate 26,001, forward strand.
ATTTGAACTAAAATCAAGGATTTATGAACAGTATATATACTGTATATATTTTAAAGAAATGGCTAGAATTAGGCTTGTTTGTTATGATGCTGTAGAGCATAAATGTGTTCCTGTTATCAATCTGAATAACATATTTGAGGCATCCTTAGTTTTTTCAGATCATTCAGGTTAGAGAAAAAATCTGAAGAGCTCATCCCTTTGACATCTTGCTGTTTATCTTGTAATGTTTTAAATGCCTTATGATCTCAATCCTGCTAGTCTTTTGCAACTTGTTTTATTTTGTCAAAATATGCTTTTTTTGATATTAACTCACCTGCATGTTTGCACAGAGCGCTGACAAGTTAAACTGTGGAAATAAAAATGTGTTTAAATGCATCACGTTCCAGACAAATGCAAATGGCAGCCAAACACCGCAGGTCTTCGCCGGTGCAGTGTGAGGAGAAAATTGGTCATTGTGAGAAGGGTATGCTGGATCTGACCCTGGCTACAACCAGACATGCAAGTGTGAAATCCACTTGAAAGGTAAGCAGCTGATAAAGCTACATAACAAAAGCAATATCATCTCTCCCCCTCTCTCCAAAATTTCTTTTCATCCATCTTCCCCCTCCTTTCTTTGCATTCATCTCCTCATTCACTGGGCTATTTTCACAACTTCATACAGCAGATAGATGCAAGTTTAATAAAATAACACTTTATGATGCAGTTCATTGAAAAGCCTTTGAGGCTGTGTAATGTCTAAAATACCAATTAGATTTGACTCAAAACTGCTTAATTTATGTCTCTCTTTTTTTTCTGTTGTTTAATGTGTACGGAGCAATTAGGTGCACATCACTCATGCCTGTTGGGTCTGTTACCATAGCTACAATACGATTGTGCAGACAATCATCTGGTCCTTGTTTCCTCCAATAGGGTCGCACGGCTGAAGCTGCAATATAAAGTAAAGATGCTCATCTTTCAGCAACACACTAGTAAGAATCAGAAAAAGGTTCATGAGTGTGAGAAAGTATTGCAGAGTGGCAGGCAGGGGACTGCGCCCAGTCATGGCGGACCACAGAAACAAGATCCGACGAGCCACACAGCAGGAGAGGAAGGTGAGAGCATCTACCATTTTGAAATTCAACTCCTCTTATTGTTCATTGAAAGAGTTTAGCAGAACAAAACAGTGACAGTAAACAAGATACGCCTTTGCATTCAGGCTTTGAACGCAAAAAAAAGGGTCCAGGAGGAGCAAAAAGGAAGTGTCACTTTAAATGAAATGCATTAGTTGGATTAATGCAGGCAAACAGTCTGCTTATACTTCTAAATGTAGTCCGAGGCTGCTCAGGTCACATTTAGTTTCAGTTGGTGAGATCAAAGAATTCCAGCTGTGCTTTGCTTAAAAGGAAGATGTCATTTTTTTTTACGTTACATATGATGGAACAGCTGGAAATGGGGGGAAAATTGCAAAACAGTGTTTTGGTTTAAATTACCAGAATCTGTCGTAAATGAAATGTGGCCTCAATCAAAGAGAGCTCCAAATGCCATCAATCAGAACATCTGAGGAAAAGATGCGTTCAGGGACAATCATTGAGGAGCTTTGAGACCAGGCTTGTTGAAATCAAAGGCCCGAGAGCTGAAATAATTTTTTTGCAGGCTATCTGTATCCTTCTGAGAAAAAATAAATGTGGTCAGTTAATCTGCGGCTTGGAAAAGAACAAGAGCCAATGCAGCGTGTTCAAGCTGCCCCCCTACTGGGCGGCCCATGAGCCTGTCGATATGGTGGTTTGATGTTGGATGGAAAATAAGAACCCCCCACAACAAACAGAGAGGGCTGGAACAGAGAGACTGGAACAGAGAAAGAGAGGGTAGAAAGGGAAGAACCATCGACAGATGGACTCTGTTGTGATTAAAGATGGCGGCAGTCTTTACTGCAGACTACGAAGGACTATACTCGATCCATAGAAAAGCGGTGGGAGTAGTCTGCGATTCAACACAACAGAACCAAGAAGCACACAGTGAGGTAAACCAGCAGGTATGATGTCTGCTTTTGAATCTCTGAGGATGAAAAGTACGGTTAGCAGTAACTTTCCATTGTGTTGTTTATCGTTCTATTATGTCTGTCATCGTTTTTCATGTCAGTGCCATACTGGTTCTGCTGTGTCCTCCCTCTCATCAAAACCGAAGCACATCATTTGATTTGACCAGTGAATGTGCATCCCATGACCAGACTACTGAAGACCCCGATAGACTGAACGCTTAAATTAATTTGGATTTTTTTTTCAAGCTAGCAGATGTCTGACAATGTACTTTCGCCATTTGGTACATGGTTACGGATGTACGTCTTTGTATTACATCACCATAGGAAATATGGGCCTTTTTAATAAGATTTTTTTTCCCCGTCTTGTGGGAATGTGGTGCTCTGTGAGCTATAATATCCAGCAAAATAAACTCAAGTCTGGAAATTGCTCAATCCTCTGTGCCTAATCCACTCCAAGGCTTGTTAGTCATGATATATTCAGCCAGGACAAAGGACATCAGCAGGACTCCAGAATACATTTTCTGACAGTCTTTTGATATTACTCTTTTCATTTCAGAACTTAAAACAGACATTGAATAACGTTAATATGCCTGACACATTTTTATTAAAACCCTCTTATCTGTAATAACTTGGTTAATCATATCAACGGTTTCATATGTCTCAGTTTAGTCTATAAGTCCTGTGTATGTTTCCATTTTTGTCTCGTCTTGTTTGTTGCTTCTTTTGTTCATCTTAACTTTTATTGAATTCTTTGAAGACAGACAATTTGAAAACTAGAAATCTCTATTATGTGCACTCAGAATGGGGGCATTCATTTACACGTCTTAATGGGCTTTTGTTCATCAGAGAGTCTTCAACAGAGATAAGCCTATTTTAGCTAAGGCCTACTAGGGACTAGTCTAAATCCACATTGACAGGTGGAACAAAAGACAAGTGAAAGGACTGAATTGGGAAACATGAAGTTGTCCTCTGCTAACACTTAACTGCAGCAGGATGTTTGAGCATTCAAAAGTATTTTAGTATTTCCTATTTCTATTCCTAATAAGATACTGAAATCATTCACACATTTCTTCTCATCTTTCTTTAGTAGCCATTATTATGATAAGTCTTTTGACAAGCTACAGAATTAGCATTTTTTTTCTGTAATAGGAATTCAATATCACTGATCAGTGAACATATAAAAAAAATAACAAATAACTCTCATTGAAGGCTTTTAACAACTACCTAAATTCTGACACAAAATACTACCTTTACGTATTAGCTGATTTCATAAATAAGCAGGTCTGGTTCATACAGTCACAGTGTCTTCTATTGTTCCTCTGTCTGCTTGAACAGCTCCACTGGGCCGGTTGCTTCAGGGCTTCTTGTTCGTTGCTGAGGAAGGGAACAGTATTTTTCATTCACCCTCCACACCCAGCTGTTTTCTAGCTGTTCAAGGGATTCAATTTACAATCCGTCTGGTCACACAGCCTCTCGTGTTACTGAAGTCTTTCCAGTTTACTGTAAACATGTTTGTGAATGTAGTTTTTAAATTGGATGCAAAAATGCATTATCATTTGACACTGTAAAACAAGGAAGGGGGGTGGAATATATCTGAATGGTATGTATAAAGCTTTATAGAATATCTTAATGCACTGTCAAAGCTGTTATTGTAATTCAAGTCTGTGTACTCACTGAAAATGTTATTTAGATACACTTGGTAGATCAGTGATGTGAAATGTATGCCATGTACAGGAGCCACTATATCCTTGGTTTGACATGGCCAGGGACCTGTATGGATACTAGCATTGCCTCTGTGGGTAATGATGAAAAAGCCCAAATGAATCAGAATCAGCTTTATTGGATAGGTACATATACAAGGAATTTGACTTTTATTGTGTTGCTCTCATTCATAGAAATACAGCTAGAAACAGGGACAACAAACCTGAACAAGAGTAAACATAAACATTCACACTGTAGCTATTATGTACATAGCTATTATATAAGGTAAATAAATATTATACAAATTATAAACAATACAACAAGGAACAAAATACAATGTCTAAGTCATGCCATTTCTGTAAATTGTAAACAATAATACAGCAGTGCAATGGTGCAGATTGCAAATATGCTTGAATAAATATTGATTGACTTATGTAACAGGTTGCTTTATATACATGACGTAGGTGGATATGTACAGTGTACGCATGTTTATAGTATATTCAGTGTATACTGCACTGCAGCTTAGATTTATTGGCCTATTTGACAATGATATGTACAGTATATGTTACAAAACAGTGTATATTTAAACAATAAAGTACTTTAAAAAAACATGTGAATAGTGATGTAAATACATATTTTAGAATATCACTAATGATGTAACCTCTGAGTGTGAGAAGTCTTACCAAAATCGGACACTGCTTGTGATCAGGGTTCACTGATGTGCAGTCACATCGGGCCTTTTGAGCTGCGTCCGTTTTGAGGCTGTGTTTATAGTCTTGTAGTTTTCATGGTCCTCCTCTTCTTCTTTTGATTAACTGATAACTGTCACTGCTGGCAGAGTGACTGATCTGAAAACCCATGCCAGCTGTCTGCAGCACTCATTCACATGTTCCTTCCTTTCCTTTCTCTTATTTCTCTTCATCAGTAATGCCCTGCATTTAATCACGCCATGTTCTGACCACCGTTTTGATGTTTAAAAAAAGGGCTGCTGATAATTTAGCATAGCTCTAGCTAGCAGAAAAGAAGAGAGGGTGCTGAGTAAACTTCAACTTGATATGTGATTTACCTCCTCTCTTAGTCTTTCTGCCCTCTGTGTTGTTAAACAGGAAATGTACTGTCATGCAATAACATCATCCTGGGTTTGATTTCTGATTGTCTAGATTTGTGTGTGTTTTATCAGTAACGGTGTCACATGCTGTTGCAAAAAGGATATAAACAAGGAAGAGTAGAGTAAAGGAAACATTTTCAATCCAGTAAATCGTTATGTTCAAAAAGCCCCTTTTGGGAAAACACCATGCTGCCTTATCAGTTTATGGCATGTAAGGTTTTGGGAGCTTGCCCGATGTTACTGGCATTATGGTACAACTTTATCCTCAGATAAAGGATACAGTAAAATCATACAGTAGTTCCTCAATATTCTATGTTTTTTGTTGTGTATACTGCAGATTTAACACTTCTTCTTCTTCTTCTTCTTCTTCTTCTTCTTCTTCTTCTTCTTCAGGAACAAATGGATGGCAAAGACAAACTATCATGGCGTCATTCTGCTTTGGCCAGGCCTTCTTGTGTCACAGCGATGAGAGGGACACTACCATCACCGCCGCCCAATGTGTTAAATAATCATGCGATGGAATCCTCATTAAATGGACGTACTGCCGGAGGACGTGTGAGGAAGACAATCAAAGTCAAGGTAAAAACATGTTGATTTGCATGTAAATCAGCATATTGTCTATTATCATCATCTTTATGTGGGTTGTTTAAAGGGCCATCATATCTTCATTCTGATGTTCTGAAATATTGTTTAGATTTTCTAGTGGAAGGTATCTGGTATTGTGGAACTGTTGAAAATAACATTAGAAATACAGTGGATGGTCAGAGAAAATAATGGAGTGTTTTGAGTTTCAGGATGCTTAAATAGTTGCTGCCCAAAATCAATTTTGCCTGGAGGAAGCTGAAGTGTGTTGGGTCTGTTTCATGTTTTTATCTTGCTGGCTTAAATATTGTAAGCGCTATGTACTCTGCACACTTTAACAGGTTTCCAGGTTTGAGCAGACAATTTAGGTGATATGATGAGACAGGGTGTGAAATATATATTCCTGCTCTTTCTCCTGCTCCCAAATGGTTTGATGAAATTACACAATCAAATGTGTTCATGTTTTTATGGTGTACCATCAGCCTTTCATCTTAGACTCAGTGAAACCGTGTGACTGCTCAATGATTGCCTGGCATGAAAGCATGGAAACTGACAACAGCCTTTATTGCTGCGTTTAGTCTTTGTACTGTAAATCATAAGTAATAATGACACAATCAAGTGTATCTAACAGTGTTGCTAAAATGTGAAAACATTATTGCATTGAATGTCTGAGTACAGTAACATACAGCATATAAAGGCATATTATTGCAATTCTGTGTGATGTATGTGACATTCTCAGCCAAAACAGTAAAAAAAAGATTTACATTGTGTCTAATGGTGCAAAGTGGTATGTCGATGGCTCTTTTGTAACACCACAGTGTTTATACAAAAGAGGTATGCCACTGCTTAGTTTGGTTTTCACCTATAGATGTATTGGTTTTATTCATAAACACATGAATAAATATACAGTATATCTCCAAGGTGGCTGCAAGACGTTGGGCAACATTAGGAGCTAGGAAACATATCATTCAAACAGAGGAATGTTGCAAGCCATTGCGTATTATTGTTACACTGAATGCATCCCATGTGTTTGTGTTTGAGCGGTCACGTCGTCGCTAACATGAATTAAACCGATGAAATGGTCACTGCAATATATGCGTATATTGGAAACCAGACATGAAATCCACTGTTTCCATATTGGTAGAGGAAATGTTGTTAAAGAAACAGTGTGATCTATTAGCAGAAATGGAATATAATATTAATAACTATGTTTTCATTAGTGTATAATCACCTGTAACTAAGAATTGTTGTGTTTTCGTTAGCTTAGAATGAGCCCTTCATATCTACATAAGGAGCGCGTCCTCTTCACGGAGTCCGCCATGTTGCACTGCCATGTTTCTACAGTAGCCCAGAACGGACAAACCAAACACTGGCTCTAGAGAGAGCCTTTTGCATATTTACGTTACCTGAAGGCCACTGTAATTCTCTGACACACTTGTGAAACTGCAGTAACGTGAGCCACAGAGTGGTACCGCCAGCCACCACCAGACTTCCGTTGCTCTTAAAGTAGTGTTATTATGGTATGGATGGCCTCTGAGCGAGGTGAATGGTGTTACCGCGGTTTTGCAAATCCTACACACTGTACCTTTAAATACTTTGTCATTGTGCATGTTGTGGTAGAGGCAAGTAGTTTGATTTGGCTGGCTGTGCATGATGTGCATTATATGTTGAAGTAAAAGATCATATGGAGTTTCACTAGGTTTACTGCTGGTATTTACCGCTTTGTCAGCTGTTCTAGTGAAACTTCCTGTAGTAAAATTCATAACTGAATGCACCACTTAACAGGAAAGGTAAAACATGTAGTCCATGTAAACTAACCAGTGAAATCATCCGGTGCAGTCTTCGGTAGGAACGGAAACCTGCAAACAGACACTTTGCAGTTTGAAACTGTTTTGCATTTGCAACACGCAAATAGCAAAGGTGCACCTTCTATGTCATAAACAATGCACTAGAAGCCATGACAGGAAGGACCTTTAATGATTTTATATATTACGCTCAGTTTACCCGTCACCTCAGCCTGTTAACAGATTTACCATGTCTTCTGTGGCTAGAGGGAGCCTTCTGAAGTGATGATATCAAGTTTTTATCTAATGAAAGGTGCCGAGTTGCATTATGGGAAATGTATGATCCAGCATTTTTGGAGCTTGACCCATACTAGGGATTAAAAATGAGGACAACTCTGCCTCTGCTGTATCAGTGTTGTCCTGCAAGTGCAATACTAAATCGCTGGAGTGCACATTTGTTATGTGGGCTGTCGATCTGACATGATCCATAATGGAATTTGTATTAGTATAAACATCTTCATCATTTATATACAACATAGAAACAATATAGGCACAATACTTACTTACTTGTGATCCATATTGAATGCTAATGGTATTAAGATTAATATGCATTGATTTATTTCCTAAACATCAGCCATTATATACTCTTCCGTATTTTCGATTGTAAGATATCAAATATGTTTTATAGCGGGGCAGTTGGGCATAACTATTGTGCATTCTGCGATAAAAGCAACACATTTGGCAGAGATGTAAGTTATATGTTGTGAAAAGATATAGATATTGGGGCTCTGCAAATTTGGCCTCTGAGGGTCAAATAGATACTTAATACGCCTAACTGTTGCAGAAAACTGATTTTTTTTTTACTCTTGATGATGTCCAAAGTGTGTTCAAGCTGACTACATCAGATGCCAGAAGATCGCAGACATGTTTTTTTTCCCTCTTTATTTTTAAGGGTGCTTTTTAAAAGCTTTTAACGTGGAGAAAAACTTGAAAAACAAATAAAAGGAGTCACTTAAGGGTCAAACGTCACCCCCTTGCCTCCATGACAGAATGACAACCAATACACCTTTAAGACGGCAAGATTTTCAGCTTTCTATCGGTGCATTTCTCTTTTTAGTAGCTGTACAATTGCCAGAGATTTCGCTGGATAAAGTTCAGGACTGCCGGTAACCTCTAGTCCCAGGTCGCATGAGAACTTTTTAGTTTGGGTAGGCACTTCGGGGTCATACAACATGTCATGTTTTACTTTTGCAATGGCCTTCATATCTGATCAAGGGAGCTGATATTTGTCTGTTCTCTAACCTGTGAACAAGCCGACTTGGTTGAACATTTAAGGAAACTAATGGTGCCTTCAAAAGAGGTCGTGTTTATGAGTTGGGCCCATATGAACGCCCCCCTCATGTCGTATTCACAACCTCGGAAGTGGAAAGTTTCTGTAATTTCTGAGTTCCCATGTCGCAAACACAAGCTACATTTGAAGGCACCATTAGTTCAGTCTACTGTCGGACTAGCTCACAGGGTAAAAGAGACACACTATCAGCGGTCACTGCGGGTCACTGGGGGCAAAATGTGCTGCCATTGTCCTCAGGGGCCAAATTTGTAGCGCCCGATATCTACATCTTTTCATAACATATAAACCTACATCTGTACCAAATGTGTTGCTGTTATGCACAATTGTATATTACCTGAATATATCAGGTTATAGCTGCCCTACTATTAAGCCAGTGTATTTCAGTGGAAGCTAAAAAGCAAGAAAGGAAATGCTCCAGCCTCGTTTTCAAGATATTAATTTTGATTATTGAGAGAAAGAGAGGGGGAGACAAAAAAAAACTAGCACATGTATGGCAACTAACCAGTGGTAATGTGTGTAGTGAACGGACGAGGCGCTGTGTATCATCTGCTGCTGGTGAGAGAGAGAGCTCCTCAGCTCCGCCACAGACAGACAGTGAGAGAGAGACAGTCATGGAGAGCTGGAGAGCGGACTGTTTTCTTTGTTATTTTTAAAACTCTTTTGCAAAATTTGCATTAAAAACTATGACACTATGTCGGCGGCGACTTGTGCTGCTCCAAACGCCCGATGCACTCGAAAGCAGCAAGAAGATTTTCACCGGTTAAGTATAATTTGTCACTTTTTTTCTCTTCTCCTCCTCCTTCAGCTCAGCTCAGCTCAGCTCAGCTCAGAGAGATTGCGGTATATAGTCGTGGAGATAAATGTGCCATCGCTTTGCTGGTGCTGCTGCTGGTTGTAAATCTCTTCGGATATATTGGTGTTGTTGGGATTCCCTCTGTGTGTCCTCTGAATGTCTGCGGTCGCCCTGTTTGTTCATTTAGTTTAGCAGCTGCTAGCGGAGAGACAGTGCAGATATTAATAGGTGAATAGTGGGACAAAGTTGTGCACTTGTCGGTGGGCTTGCTGAAAGGCCTGGCTATGTGTGTGTGTGTGTGTGTTTATGTGTGTGAATGTGTATGCGTGTGTGTACATGGGAGTTTGTTTCTGGCTCCCCTCCCCCAACCAGCCTGCTGCTGTTTCTGCTCATTCTGGAGAGGCCAAGACATGAATGTGATGAGAGGCTCACTTCAAAAAGGGAGATACACATTTTCTGGAAAAAAAAACAGGACATTTCCTAGAATCTGCGTATGAATATTTCCTGTCAGGCCACACACACACCTGTGACCGCAGCAGCGTTAAATGACAATATTAATGCGCGTCTTATACTGAACACCTCTATGGTGCCGACGCATCATATATACAGGTAGAGCAAGGTGACTGCTGTTGACCACACGATTATTAATAATAACCATGCTTGTATTAAAACAGCCCCATTATATTGGCCACAAGATTATTAATAATCAGAATTAGAATCAGAATCAGAATGGTGTTTATTGCCAGGTGTAAGAGGTATACACTAGGAATTTGCTTTGGTTGTTGGTGCAAGTAAACCGTAAAATAACAAAAGAATAGATAAAAACGTTAAAATAAAATTACAATAGAAAAATTTAATTTCTACCAATACACAATATACAAAATAAGCTATAAACAAAAAGAAACATGATATAAACAGATAGTGTGTAATAACCCTGCTTGTATTAAAACAGCCTCATTATATTGGCCACGAGATTATTGATAATAACCATGCTTGTATTAAAACAGCCTCATTATACTGGCCACAAGATTATTAATAATAACCATGCTTGTATTAAAAACAGCATCATTTTTCTGCATCATTTGTGCAGAGATTTTGAGGCACTATAGTTGCCAATTTTGTCTTTTATCAGGAAAAATTATATGTATCTGTATTGGAAAAGACAAGGCCACACACCTGTGACCGCAGAACCATTAAATGTCAATATTAAAGCGCGTCTTATAGTGCCGATGCATCATTCCATATACAGGTATAGCAAGGTGACTGCTATTATTGACCACATGATTATTAATAATAACCATGCTTGTATTAAAAACAGCCTCATTTTCAGTCCTGCACACCTGGCCTTATAAGCACAGTGCACACGTGCTGCTCACACTTCAGGATTGTGCAGAGATTTAAGGCACTATAGTTGCCAATTTTGTCTTTTATCAGGAAAAAATATTTGTATCTGGATTGGAAAAGACAAGAGTGGGTGTGCCCTAAAGGGGAAACGTTATGGCAACCATTAAAAAAATAGTTCTTCTGAAAAATCACAGCTAGAGTATAAACCCAGCTGTCAGCTGCTTTTTTTTTTTTTTTTTTTAAATCTACTTTTTTAAAGATTTATTTTGAATCCCCAAACCATTATTAACACGAGCCATAAATAGGGTTTTTGATTGGTCAGAGCCATTACTGGTCACTGGCCCTCATCTGTCAAGAAATATTGTCTCCTGGGATGTGTGATTCTTTTTTTTTTTCTGTGGCTACATTAGGGAATCGGCACTAAAATGGTTTCTGACACTGTATCTGAGAAGCTTATTCATGAGCTGTATATGTGCAGTCTTTAGAGGTGTATAGGCACTACTGTGTCTTCGCTCAGCAAGACAGCTCAGGGACAATACATGACGGGCCAGGACAGGACGTGTCCTTGAACAAGACATCCAATCCCATAAAATCATACGCTACTCTGCAGCTGACCTGCACTATGATAGCAGGGAATGAAATACGGAGAGAATAGGATGATATGATCAATAAAGTATCAAATGCGGCACTGCTCATATCACCTAACAGTATAGTAGGGCTGCACAATTAATCAAATATTAATCGCGATCACAATTTTGACTTGCCACAATTAAATGAACATGATAACCTGCAATATTGAGGTTTAAAATGCGCTTTCTTCTCATAGAAAATGCTGCTGCATATCAAATCAAGCGCTCCCTTTTGAGTATTATTAGATATTATCTATGCAACCAATGTGTTTATGATTAAATTAATAACATACAATTGTTTATCTAGCTCTTATTGTTGCTAATTTTGCTCTCGAAGTGCACCAGATTGAAACATTTAACTTTAAAATGTAGCTAGCAAAAGGGTATGGTGAATAATCCTGTATTTTTTTCATATTGTATTACATATAGCAGAAAAAAATATTGCAAAATATACAATGTCAGTTTTTTCCAACATTCTTGCAACCCTAATTTGCACATTAGCAGGAATGTAGCACAGCATGAAAGTGAAACCAGTGCTGTGTTTATTTTAATGTGAAAGTGCAATAAAAATATGTTGTCGCTAAAATTGTGATAAATAATCGTGATATCAATATTGTTCAAAATAATCGTGACTATCATTTTGGCCATAATCGTGCAGCCCTTCAGTACAGGCTTCATTATTGAGTTCATACTGTAAGTGAATTTATCATTGTGATGATAATACTAATTTGGATGTTACTGGAGTAGCTGTGTAAAGTAATGACATTGCATGATATTACTGCATTAACACTACACCATATTCATACTACCGCCTATAGTGGATAGCTGCCTTCAGCACCAGACAGCGCTGAAGCCTCGACTCTTGGCTTGGATTACCACAACACTCCCACATAACTCTGAATGTGACTCAGTACGGCACAATTATAGACTATCAAACCACTTTATAGGCTATCAAACCACATTATAAGCCAGATGACTTCAACTTTCGGTTTCTGCTTAGGTTTGCACATGTGGTGCAGAATGTGTGGTCACAGATCAAGTGCATGAATTTCTATTTCAGTGTATTCTTGCATTATCGCTTTTTGAGTTATTCTATTGTGTTGATTCCTCAAATTCAAATGTAATTTCACACTGTAGGTGCTTGAAAAATGCAATAATGAATTCCTCATAATAGAGTGTAAATAGATGACATCACCAGGCTACTGTGCAGAACATGCTGCATTTAAAGCTGAACTAGTAACTAGTTAATCTCTGGTTTGACAGCTTTACAGTAGCAGAATTTGCATTCATTTTAATGTTCAGCTAGAAACCGTCCACATGGTGAGTTTTTCATGAAAATCTGATAAAAATGCAAACTGTGCAAAATACCTAAGAGGTATTAGTCCTCTTCTAACCAGGCGTTATGGCACATAATCAATCAACCTGTTCTCAGCACTAAATCTACTAATATGAGTTCACTTGTACTTCCATAAATTGCTGCATAGGTTTTTTTTTTCCATTAATCTGAGAATGAGTATTAGAATATCTTCTTATAGTAGTGCCCTGTCAAGGCTGCTCTACCTTTCAATGATGTGTTAAAGCTGCGTCTCATTGTGTATTTTCCCTCCTTGCAGGAGTTTTTTTGCAGTGGCATAAGTAGAGGTCTGGATCTAGTAGTTGTGCAGTGTGGGCTCTACAGGGACGTGGTTTATGGATGCTGGGACTATGAGCATAAGCGACAAAAGGGACTACATAGCAGACCTGGGAGGCAGCTTCACCGAGGATGCTCCTAGACCTCCAGTCCCGGGGGAAGAAGGCGAGCTGGTGTGCAGCGACGGACGC
>CAKALG010014632.1:0-19795 GCA_916700815.1 Helicolenus hilgendorfi
GCCTTCAGATGTGGACCCATCAGTCATGAGCTGCGACGGGTGCACAGGGGACGGGGAGGCGCACTGTGTTTCTAGGGAACATAATGTGGGCGTGGCTCGGTACCATGAACTATTACACTGATGCATGAATAATAAATCAATGTGTTATTCAGCTCTCTGGAACTGAGAACAAACAGAGGTAATATGACCAGGAAAGTTAAAGTGCTGCGGGAGGGTTGCTCACAGTTTGATGCCACTGTCATATTTATAAACACACAAATTCCTCCCCACTCTGCGTATGAAAATGAAAATCAGAGGTTTAGTGAGATGAAAAAAAGCTCCCTGTTCCACAGGCATGGGAGCTGTCAAGGGGTGATTCAGTGACGCCGGAGGTAATGAGAAAGTCATGCATTTATGGCTCCCGTAGATTGAGTTGCTGCTCTTGTGCGTACATAGCACCTTGAATGTGACAAATCCCTGTGTTCTGGCAAAGCTTTTGTTATGTTCCGTTTAATGGGTTTTCTCTCTGTGTGTTTCTGCTGACTGCTTACCTGTACAGTTTGACACCCGCCTCCCTCTCCAGCTGGGCCCACAGCTCGTAGCACTCGTGCATCATGTTAGTGTAGAGGTCCTGCTCGTAGGCCTTGCGGATTATGCGGGTCTGGCCATGGGAGCTCCCTCGGGTGTGGGGCAGGACGAACTGGAAAAGGTGAACATAATATCACTTGGTTCAAATTAAATAACTTTGGTTTGGGAATATAACATACATCAAATGGCCAAAAGTTGCACATCCTATGATTTTACCCATATGTAGTTCAACTTATCCTCCTACAACGGTCCGTGTATCTCGCAAAAAGTTATTTCTCATTTTCCATGCGTTTTCCTACCAATGTCCAGCAACACGAGTGATCAGTGTGCCTGCGAAAGCCCCTGCAGTGCAGAACCTTTTGTCCCAGTTGTACACTTCATAAAGTATATATCAAAAAAGCTAGTCAAATATTTTACTGACAATGTATGAGTTTGTTTGCTGAGCTGTTGCCAGACCTGTCTTGCCACTTTCCACATTTTCTTAAAACATGTTTTTCCAGCTGTAGTATTCTATTATATCCATTTAAAGAGTGTCACACAAATTAACAGGGTTATTATTTAAATTTTTTTTTTTAGGTTTTTATATCATTCTGTAGCTTCCCAGTGGTGTTCCTCATGTATTCAAATTTGAACTTTAAAGATCTCATATTATGCTCATTTCCAGGTTCATAGATGTATTTTAATGTGGCACTAGAACATGTTTACATGCTGCAATGTTAAAAAAAAACCTTTATTCTTCTCACTGTCAGCCTGAATATGCCTGCTTAAAGGCTCTGTTTGACAGAAGCTGATTCACAACCTGTCTCCTCCCACTCTGCTCTGATTGGTCAGCGTTTCTGTCAATCAAACGTCCTCAACAACACAGCGACAACAACACGCCCCCCCCCTCCTCCTCACGGAGAGAGAGCTACCTCTAGCTCTGAGTGTAGCTCTGTTAATTAAACTATTTTAAAGTTTATAAACCAGAAACTTCACCCAGCGCACGTTACCGGAGAAATCTGATCAGAAATCGGCGACATATGATGAACATCTGCGGTCCAGATTCCAGGTTTTCCTGACGGTTTCTCTCAGGTAAATAATGCTATCTATAGCTCTGTTAGTTAGCTCAGTGTTTACATTCTGCATCAACTCTGTAAACCGGAAACACACACTCTGTTTTACTTCTGTCTTTACAGATCCATCTGTGAGAAATGACCGATAGAATCATCCCAGAGGAGAGCAGACAGCCGAGAGCAGATAGGAGATACAGAGCTAACCCGTTAGCATGTAGCTACATGTGCCAGGTCAACATAACTGCAGGTGGGATGATTACAAATGCTGCGAATAATTAATATTGTCATCTGTCTACTCAAATAAAGTTTGACTGTGAAAAAGAAACGTGTTGTGTTGCTTACAAGTCACTATTTACTCCCTGTAGCCTACTCTTCTACATGCATGACATCAAATATATATAATATATAAATATCAGCTGTTTAAACAGTGTAATTACATAAAGCCTTTGCGACAGAACATGTTATATTTAGATGATGGGAGTACATGAAGCCTGTTCTGCTGGTTATTGCATACTAACAGTAGTTTTGTCATAGCTAGGTTGTGGATTACAGAGAGTGACGCAATGTGGGGCGGGCTCACCTCCTGGAGGTTGCTCTTGTTCCAGCATGAAACCTTTAATGGCTTGCATTTCTCACAAAGCCTGTCCTGCTGGTTCTTGCAGACTAACAGAGCTATTTTGGTCAAGTTTGGTTGAGGAGGAGAGACAGTGACATGCTCTGGGGCAGGGTCAGCTAGCTGGACGTTCTCTGGTCCACCAACCCATGGCTTGCAATTATCTAATGACGTCAGAAGAGAAGGAAAAGCTGCCCAGTGTTTTTCTACACCCATTTCCGGACAAAAGGAGCAGGAGAAAAAGAGAGGATGGTCTTTTATGATACTATGGAGACCTGTAGACACACTGGAGACAGATATTGCTGTTTAAAAGACATTGAAAAGTGCATTTTGCATAATAGGTGACCTTTTAAAAAATCAGTATGTATGTTTTAGCATCAAAAATGCTATTTTCCCAAGCCCTTCTAAAAACATTTTCCCACGTGACTTGCGTCGGTTTCTGCATGATGAAGGTGCTACATATACAGCAGGGCTTCATATTACGATTTATTGCATTCTTTGTTAACCTTTTTAACACGAGGCCATGGGGAAATCATACAGATTTTTACTTTAGAAAATATCTAAATTAATACAGTAAATGTTTGATTTTCAGTATGTAGTCAGAGATGCCCTGAAGTCAAACATATCAGTTAGTGTCAGGCATTATTTATTCAATTTCTTTCCAGCAACCCAAAAATCAAAGAATAAAGACATTCCCTCACAAGTTAGTCGTATAGTTCTTTTTAATCTATAAGGGACATGTAATGTTTTATCCTTCCGGGCAATATAATCAAATCAATCTCATTTCCATATATGAATCATCACGCATTGTAAAGATATGTTCATTCTAGTTTAGAAATTCATTAAATTAAGATAACAAAAAAAGAGCATGTTAGGTGAAGGAGTAGATAGCTGCCAGGCAACGTGTGAATGTCAAATAAAGCCAGCTGCTCAGTGAAAAGCAGCAGCCAGATATGACTTTGACAAGTCACAAATGAGGTCAAGTAAAATCAGTAAAGTAAAATCACTTCTGAGTGGTTATACTATTACTACAACTATTGAACTAACCCTGAGAGCGATGATGATTATTTAATTCATGCATACACAGTTGTTCATGGGAAATAAACCCAATATCGCATAGCCCTACACACTATGTGTGAATACTTCACTCTCTCCTGCAGCCTCTTAGCTGTGACTGCTAAAAATAAAGTTTTGTGTGTGACACACCTGCTCCAGCAGAAGAGTCTTCTTGTTCTTTTTAGCCAGCTGATAGGCCGTGAAGGAACCCTGGACTCCGGCCCCGATCACTATGCAGTCATACTCCCCTTTGGTAGACATTCTGCCTATATTAAGCACTAACTACACACAGCATGCAGATAGAGTTCTTTTAAATATGCAGAAACAGATCCGCCCATTTCAAGTGGAGGGGGCAGTACAAAGTGTATGGGCTATTTGTGCCCCAAGCATTTCTTGCCAGGGGCTCACGGTGTGCCTTCACAGAACAAGCTTCATCAATGAAATGCCTTTGTTTAAGGTTAGATTATACACGGTCAAGGACATTGCTGGTATCTGGGTCTGTGCCAGTTTGAGAGGAAATGGGATTTGTAAGGAACACGACAGGACACGAGTGCCTGACAGTCCTACCATAGGGCATAGAGCACAATTTTAAGTTGCCACAAGCCAACTTTATAGTAGGCTTAAAAATAACAACTGCATATGGAGTTGATTAATGCTGTGTTTGGGGCTGTTCTTCTACTTCAGTTAAAGCTGCAGGAGGTAGAAATGAAGCAAATATTATTAAAAACAAATATTTTTATAAAATGCTCACTATATACTGACAGTAGTGCATGAGACAGGTAGTCTGAAAAAAAAAGAAAATCATGTGTTACTGTGTCCTCCGGTGCTCCTAACGGAATCTGCAAGATTTCACAGACCGGAGGAAAACAAGCAGTCAGAGCTGATCCGGAGTCGCCGTCCAGCTGCCGACGATGCGAGCCGGCTGTCAATCACTTGCAAAATCCGATTAAACGGTCAAACTAGGCAGCGCTGATCAAATATGAATCAATATTCTGTTACTGTAATGCCTATTTCTCTCCTCAAATGTTTTCAGAAACATATTGTAGTGTACTGTTTGAATAAACTTTTTTATCAAGCTTACAAGATACATGCATATCGTTGTTCTGGTGCTGACGCAGTGGGTCATCAGTGGTGGGGTTATATCTGGCCATATCCAGCACTGCTGTAAATCTGTTTTCTAAACAGATCAAAGTGCACCTGTTACACTTACACAACCGTGAATAGGCTACTCAATCCAGAGGTCACTCCTCTGCAGCCTCAGTAACAGACTTGCACAGAAATAGTATGATGATATTTTCACAATCTAATATTTTGAAACAGTAAAAATGTATATTAAAACTTGTCAAAGTGCTCCCTGCCAACTGGGGCTTGTAAAGCTCTATAGATAATAAACATGTAGATAATAAACGTTCAGACTCTATACTATGACAACTTCCAGCACACACTAGAAATCGCAACAACAGTATACAATATAGTTTAATGAGCTAATTGACTCTAGTAGAGACCTTATATGTAGTAATAGGCTAATTGATGTTTTGTTATGTGCTTTTTTGTGAGTTGCATTGTGGGAAGTGTAGGATCCAGTGTTTCGGAGCTTCACCCATACTAGGGAATAAAGCTGCCTTTACATGATAATGCTGATAATTTGCTCTTTGCTCACTGTGAGACAGGGCGTAGAGCATTGCTGAGGCAAAGCACAGCACAGGTATAATACGTCATCAAGAAGTGCGCAAGGAACTTATTCACTGTTTCTAGGCAACAACAACAGTTTCAGCTGTTATCTCACTGGTTACACTTTGAAAGGTCGAGGTCCACCGAGGTCAAAGTTGAACTCTGAACGCAGCATTCAGTGGCAGTTACGAGGGTAGCACTTCTGCCTAGTTTGGCAGCACCGCTCTCCCCATAGGTAAAAAAATGGCACAGCTAGCGCAGATTGATTTTAACACTGATCATGTGTGGGCAGCTTAAGGGTCATGATATCTCTGCCTCTGATTGAGAACTTTTTTTTATTTGTCTCTTGTCTCAACTTTATGTAAGTGTAAAACTAAATATCTGGTTAATGTTTTTTTTCCTCTATCAGACCATTAAACATTAACCTGAGAATCCCCTGATGACCTGACCTGATTCTCATATCCGTATCTGCTCACTCAAACTTGAGTTTGTACTTTTTCAAATTCTGATGTCAGCAGTTACGGTATGGTCCTACGGTCCTTACATAAAAGGCCTCTTCATCTCAAAGTCATGGGCTGAATTTCAGTCCCAGTATGTGACTTATTCTCTGTGAGAATGTAAGTAGTAGGCACCATATTCGTTACACCAGTTTGTTTAAGAGCCTATATATGTAGGTTTGACCAGTGAAGCAGGGTGCTGGTTTAGCTCCATATGAACGCACTTCACTTGATCATTTTCATATGGACATATACAGGTTTATGGTGATGTTATTGTCTTTATGCATACAGTAAAACAACCTTTTCTTTTATTACATTTTAACCAAGACTGATTCATCCCAGGCACAGGAGTTTTCTCTGATTGGGGTTGAGAGATTCAAGCATTCATTCATTGATTTTTTTCTCCTCTCATTCTGTGGACAGCTGGAGCCTCAGTCTGAACAGTTCTCATTTGCAATCGATCAGAGCTGAGATAGCTCATCCCCATCGACCTCTGCAACACGACAATACAGAAGTAAGGGAGAGTCTCCTCTAAAACCACAACCTGACTGTTACTCTTACGCATATGCTGTACAATCGCTCTGCACTTTGAATTTGAGATGAAACATTTTTTCTTCATTTGTATATAACAATAATAAGCCTTGATATAATACCCTTTATTTGCATTGGTTACACATCAATCATTCAGTTATTTCAATGTGGGTTTTTAAATTAATGGACTTGAACATAAACATTACCTTGGGACATAAGATCAGGAAATATGAACCAATGCTGATTTGATGAACATATATATGATGGGAATACTTAGTGCCTTGCTTGGACAGAACCTAATCTGAAAGGATGCCAACAAAATGGACAGTTTGTTTTCTTTAAATTTGAAGGTATCTCATATAAGTTACATCAGTCATCAGCAGCTTCAGCCATTCAGCCTAGAGGCTGGAATATTCATTACCTCCCAAAAGTATATCCCAAAAAGGGAAATCATGGTTGAATCATCACTGACGGACATCAGAATCTAAGAAGTAATTAACCTGTAATCTTTGGAGTTATATTTACCTCCGCCAAGGCTGAAGGCCTAGGAACGAGGTTATGTTTTCGCCGGCGTTGGTTTGTTGGTCTGTTGGTTTGTTGGTTTGTTGGTTTGTCCGTTTGGAGGATTACTCCAAAAGTCTGTGATGGATTTGACTGAAATTTCGGAGGGGTGGGGTGTGGCACCATATGCTGCGTGACAAACCGGATCATGATACGGTTTGGGGAATTTGTTTTAATAACTGCGCATGTCTTAAAGCCTGTGCATTAACACCACAGGCTTTAAGACATGCGCAGTGTAACTGATGATGTGTTTATGACGCATCACCCAGCCTCTTTCCTTCTGCCTGCAGACAGGGGGACAGAGAGAGAGAGCAGGGGTTGTAGGGAGGGGGGGACACCTGTAGATTCAGAGTTTTTTCACATTAAACTTCAGTTGAGTTCGACCAAAGCACACTTGGTGATTGTTGGAAAGAGTAACGACGATGGTTTAGGTGAGTTTTACTTTGTTTCTGTCCAGTTTGAATTAAATGTTTTAGGATGCTCTGCTACGTACATCTGATCTCAACATAAACAAAAATACACGTGGATGATGGCGTAGGCTGCATGGAGAGGGGGGGCAATCGTACTTGGGGAGCTTGGCGGAGGTCTGCACTCTCCGAGTGCCATTCTAGTTTTAGTTTCTATGCAAATGCTTAACTGTAGTTTCTCCCGGATTACATTTGTTTTGACGTATCGCAAATACGTTTCTAATGAGTCCGCCAAAGTCTGTGTGGGGAGAAGGTCAGAGTGGACCAAACAAACACAGGACTTCCATCCAGGAGACCGCTGTTTGTGTCCCGTGTGAAACCAAAAGTCAACGTTAAGTTATTTCACCACAGTTTTTGCTCCGTAATTTCTGGACTTTACAATAGCAATTGCGTAATAAGTTATTTTATGTAATTAAATGTACTTATTTCAACCCATACCACAATCTTATCCTTAACCTAACCAAGTAAACCTAAGTTTATTTTGAAAAGACACTGTGGATGTAACGAGCGGAAACTTGACAAGCCGTCCTGGAGTCCAAACTGATGCTAGAGGGGAACGTCGAACGTCGAACGTCGAACGTCGAACGTCGAACGTCATAGTTTGAAGCGTAGGGCCACTGACCACATGCGACAGTATTTGATGAGTTGGGAGTGAGAATGTGTTTGTTCATCAGAGACCCCTTTCACATGGTCACATTGTTTTAACACCGTCATATGACACATTGCTATTACATCTATTTTAGCTGCTTTAAATATTGCATTTAAATACTGTAGTGTATGACTACAACATATTTTCCTTTGTTGTAAGAGAGTCCAAGGTATCAAATAAAGGGTCTGAGACCTCTGAGATCCCCTGTATCTCGCACAGTGGAAACCATTATGCGTATTGAATGTGTAGCAAATTGAAGTATACAAGAGATCTTAATGCCCTTAATGAGGCAATAAGTCCAAGATAAATACAAGACGCTAACAACATGTACAGCACAGTGATAGTCAACTGCCTGACTGCACATTATTGCTGCCTTTGACGAAAGAGGTCGTAACCACACCTGGAGTAGGTTATGTTAGATGAATTGTGGGTAAACAGCGGACTTGGTGGGAGATGGCCTCTGTTCCTTCCGCAGGGGTCTGAAGACAGCAGGCCGAGCAGATGGATGGTGAGGCAGGACAGACCTGCAGAGGGTCAGCTGGTCAAACACCCCGCTGTTCCATCGTGTCACACACACATGAAGTGTGAACCCCCCCACAGCCACCACCCCGCTACATCACGCCACAGAACATTAACCTCACACACCATATTCAACCCCTCTGTGTACAGCTCTACTTTAAAGGACCGTATCAGTAATGTTTCAGCACATTTAGTTCAAATTGCATATATCCTTCTGTACTGTTAAACAGTTTCAGATTTTTAGAACAGCCAACAACGTGGAGTGGAACCTTGAACCCTGTTGTAAAATCACTGTAAATTTACGACCTCAAGTGGCTTATTGCTTTTATAAAACCCTTACTGCAGATACCTGGCGAGGATTCATAAAATAAACATACAGCAACAGAAAATGCAGACATAATATAACAAATAATCATTCTTTCACCAAACAATATAGTTCGTCAGGGACATTTAGCAGAATGGTTGCCAAGCAACACACAGACGAAGGTGAAAGCATGCTTGAAGATTTTGGTGAATATTTACATTTATCTGGATATCGCCATTGTTGCTCCCGTTAGGGGTCGCCACAGCGGATCATTGACCCTCACATTGATTTGGCATACGGTTAACGCCGGATGCCCTTCCTGACGCAACCCCCCTTGGGGCGATACATGTTTTGGTGGTGGGAGGAAACCGGAGAATCCGGAAGAGACCCAAGCAAACACGGGGAGAACATGTAAACACCCACACCCTGCCCAGACCGGGGATTCCGCCCATCTGGATAGCGCCATTAATTGTGCAATTGTTGAAGTAGTGTCCCATCATGTTAGCGTTCCTCTTAGTTAGTACATGTTTGTGTCTGGACAGGTGCATTTTAATTGCGCGGTGCCACAAGCAAGAACATTGCTCCAGCATCTTCTCTGGCTAACATGTTCTCACTCCCAACTTGTCAAATACTGCAGCTTGGTCAGTGACCCTACGCTTCAAACTATGACGCTCTGGGTACTCTAGCGTCAGATTTCAACATGTCAGGGACTCAATATACGCTCGTGCATGCATTGTGACTTTTCAAAATAAACTTCCGTCTTCATAGGAATTTAAGGTTTAAGCAACAAAACCACTTAGAAAAGACGTTAACTTTACTGTCACTCACGTGACTCACAACTGACAAGACAAAATTTCATGTTGACTTTTGGTTTCACACGGGACACCAACAGCAGTCTGAAAGTGAAAGTGTGTGTGTCCTGTGTTTGTTTGATACATCCACCACTCCTTCCGCCCAACTTAAGCAGACTATTGCACACTTTATACCTCTTACCCATAATGATGAAGCAGATACATTGGAGATAGTTGAAAGCCTGGTGCGTCTCACACAGACGCTAAAGGATGTCTCAGTATGTCAGTATCAGACGCCGAGGGGCACTGACCAAGCTGCTAACCAAGATTTGATGAGTTGGGAGAATGGGTTGCTCTTCGGTTAAGCCTCGCACAAAGGCCAACATAACTGCTGAAACCACAGAGTTCACCTTTCCCGTTTTCACAGTGGCATTCAACTGACAGAGGGCTTGGTTGAGCTCCATTTTGGTGATTGTTTTAAAATATATAGTCAGATCTTTCTGAGCTCAGAAAACAGCAAACAGACCACATCGTCTGTTTAACAGGCCTAGACTTTCCAGCTCTTCACGTTCTCTCTCAGTAATTTCAGTGGGTCTCCTTTCTTTTTTATCTTCCTCCTCTATCCTATCTATCTTTTCCAGCGGGGTGAAACGCAGCTCAGCAAATCATAAACAAGGAACCGGAACTATTCCATTGTTTAAGTGTTTTAATGTAGTGTATGTGTGTAAACGTCTCTTTGGTTCAGGATTGTTCAGCTCTGTGAAAAAAGGAGTTAAGGATAGAAAGAAATTTCAGATAATACAAAATAGATGTGTAGTATATCTTACATCACATAGTTAAATATCCTATTTTGAAGAAAAAACAATGCTGTGTAACCTGACACAACGTAAAGGATCAGTCTATACAATTAGGGGGCTCTATTGGCAGAAATGTTTTCTTTAGTGTCACCTGATCATAAGAATCGTTGTGTTTTCATACCTTAGAATGAGCAGTTTATCTACATATAGAGCAGGTCCCTTCTTTACGGAGTCCACCATGTTGCACCCCAGTAACCCTACAACAGTAGCCCTGAACGGACAAACCAAACTCTGTTAACCTGCTTGGGCCGGAGTCGATAACGCTACCCTCTCTCTCTCTCTTTTGCTTCACCACTCACCTCCCATGTACATACACTCTAAGCACTGGCTCTGCTCCAAATGACCTATGCTACTCTTACAACAACTGTTCGTGTTTTAGCGTCGACCACCGTATAGCTCTCCAACACATGGAGGAGAGGGTTGCAATCTCCTCACCGCTAGATAACGCCAGATCGTACACTCTGGACCTTTAAACACATGGTTAAGGTTAGGGAATGATCGCGGTCATTCTATAAAAAACAAACAACTCTGACTCACAGTTGGAAATGTGAAAGGAACGGCTATCTCTTCCATTAAAGTCTGATGTTTTGCTGACCCATCCATCCACTCTGACCCCCTCCCTATGTGGACTTTGTTGCTCTATAACAATGTCACCTCACTTCCTCCTTTGCTCCCTTCACGTTTACTACAGCCGCTAGAGGGCTTTGTCACCTATTTCAGACAGTGTACGGGAAGGCATGAACCCCCTGTCCCCCTGCGGCCATAATGGCTTAAATATGTACAGTATATATGTTCAGCTCTGCATGATGGAAATTTTTGCGTAAAAAGGCATATATAATGTATGTGTCAGATTTGTTGCAGTGGTTTGCGTTGTCTGTATCGTAGAGTGTCAGGGTTTGACTTGCTGCAGTCCACAGTGATTGCTCCTGCCTGTTTCCATCAAATCAAACCGCTCATGAAAACAGCATGCAGACAGTCAGCTCCATTCAAATTAGACTCTTGTATGTGTGTGTGTGTGGGGGCGGGGGTGAGAGCACTGTACCTTTGATCTTCCTTCCCTGAGATACTTGAAAGGCTCATTACTGTACCTCTAGAACACAATATGGGCCCATTTTTTTTTAACTGCAGATGTATTATAGATAGATAGATAGAATACTTTATTGTCATACATATTGTTATGTTGACTGCGCCAAAGGTTGTGTGCCCTTCTCAGGATTACCAATGATCAAATCACTCACCATGATCCCTGCACACATGCATTCATCAGGAAGAGACAGACCAAGGCAACATTAATGAAAAAACCCAAATGCTTATATGTCTATAGTATGTTAATAATTTTGGGTACGGTACAATATGAGTTCTATTATTCTGGTTTGAGTCAGCCGAGCCTTTTTCAGTGACTCTCCAAAGCTCCGTAGAGAGATAAAATGAGACATCAGTGTGCTGTTTATGATCTGGGAGTCTTACTGGGACGCTGAAATCACCATCTGCTGGTAGTGAAAGTTTATTCCCTCTGTGCACATGGCAGAGGCTTGCCGCTGAGGCCCCTCCACGTCCCTCAGCTGTGTGTAATATGATGAACGGTGTGCCTCCTTGCTTTCTAAAACATCCCTCCGCTCTGCAGCGGGGGGAGAAAATGCAGCGTCAGGGCATTTCCACTAAGCACTGCCACTGTCCCTGACATCAGGGATCCTGGAAGCAGTCAGAAAAACTGATGTTTCTCCATTAGAAAATGCCCTCATCGCCCCATGCTAGATTGACTTTGACATAAAAACAGTTTTTTTTTTGTTTTTTTTAATGCTAACCGGACATTATAATGTTAAATCAGAGAGTTGTCACACAATTTAATCCAGTTTTCAATTCAGTATGGTTAAGCCAAACCTGTCTCCTACAAAATCCCCATCCCATCCCATAGACATTCGGTTTAGGGAACAAATATCAGTGATTCAAATACAAGTGTTTAAAACAAAAATCAAATGCTGTATAATTTGCACATAGGTTGAAACACTGCAATTTCTTATCATTTAGTGAATCGCGCAAAAACACATAAACTGATATGGAAATGTCCTGCATTATTACTTCAATTCTTGCATGAATTTAGAGTTTTAGAGTTTGACATATGTTAATGCCACCCTCACACTCTGCCAGGTGACTGTCTGAATAGATTATTTGGCAGAAATTCCAACCCGGTGACATAAGCTTCATTTGAGAAAAGGTCACGTAAAAAGACCGCGGTCCCCGAGACTCAGGTACTACTCCACTGCTATTTACCTGGCATTTACTGCTGGCAATGTATTCTGAGTCATGTTTAAATATCAAGCACCCCTTGTAAATATTCATGCCGATTGCCCATACCAACAGGACAAGAGTACGCTCAGGAACCGCTAATGAATAACTGAAGCATCATGAATAATGAACAGCTCCCCCCCCCCACCACTGCTTCAGTTGCAGGTAGATCCTCTGTAGGCAGCTGGAAGCGTTGTCCCCGTTGCTGTCGTGATAATGCATAGTTCCAATGGCCACGGCAGACGGACGCCTCTGACCTGAAGAATAGTCTCTCCACTTTGCCTCTGCTGTGTTAATGACTCCGTTTGACCACTCTCTCCTGTACCTGAATTGCTGGAGGATTAGCTGCTTCATTCTCCCTCTGTGGCCCCTATTGCTGCCAACTTTAATGGCTGCTCTTTGCTCGTCAGATAGATGTGGGCTCACTGAGGGGGAACAGGATTACCTTTGCTTCAGGAGGGTGTTTTTGGATAAAAGCTCAGACTGCTCACTTCACTCACTTTATCTTGTGTGTACAATAGATGCTGGCATCAAGCTACATTTCTTTGTCATAACTTACTGGTTATTCTTTTATGTGTAGGCTATCTAGTGACATCTGGACATGCTGGACTTGCTGAATACATTTCATGTTTTTTTCAATCTGAATAGGCAGACATAAACCGTTCTATTTTTTTTACTATAACAATCTCATCCAATCATTCTCGCTGGATAGCGTAGCATATTTGAGACTATATTCTCTGTTGGGGGATGGTGAGACAGCTGTCGATATCCCTCCCTCTGGAGCTGGCAGACAGGCAAAGTCTCTCTACTGACAAAGACATGGCTTCTATCCCATCAGCCTGCAAATGGCAATGTAAGAACCCAGACAGTCATATGAACTGCATCTCTCCACAATTTTCAGACTCAGATCAATCATTACTTGTTCATAACTTACTCACTTTATTTGCTCTTTCAGTATCAGAATCAGCTTTATTGGCCAGTTATAAGTTTACGCATACCAGAAATTTGACTCTGGTCATTTTGCTTTCATTGCACATACACAGAAATAGAAATACAGCTCAAAACAAGGACAACAAAGTTGAACAAGAGTAAAGAAAGACATTTTTTTCTTTTATATACATTTTCACATTAATGAATACCTTAAACAATCGATCTTATTTGATGAATTGATTAACAGTTTCAGCGCTATACTGAAAAATCAATTAATGTATGTGTCTCAAAGGCTCAAAGGTAGATCAGGTCGTCCACCAATCGGAAGGTCGGCAGTTTGATCCCCGGCTCCTCCGGTCACATGTTGAAGTGTTCTTGAGCAAGACACTTAACCCCAAAATTGCTCCTGAAGGCTGAGCCATCGGTGTGTAAATAAGTATTTAGATTAGATCCTGATGGGCAGGTTGGCTCCTTGCATAGCAGCCTCTGGCATCAGTGTATGAATGTGTGCGTGAATGGGTGAATGCTGACATGTAGCGCTTTGAGTGGTTGGAAGACTAGAAGTCCATTTACGATTTACCATTCCTGCCCTTTCCTCACAGAAAAAAAAAATTGCGGCATGGCTCTATATGGCAATGTAAGTCTGTCGGTCCACCCTTTTGGTCCAGACTAAAATATCTCAACAACTACAGGATGGATCACACGAGCTTTATACAGACATCCAGTCTCCCCAGAAGATGAATCCTAATGCCTTTGGGATCCCCCGTCTTTTCATCTAGTGCCATCATCAAGTCAACATTTCAATATGTCCAATATTGGTTTGTCCCATTCAATGTCATCTGCCAGTGCGCTTCACAACTACACTAACGGGTCAGTGGATGTCAGTCTCCTATGGATATTCATATTGATATTATGGACGACGGTCCATCATTGCTGAATTTCATGGTAATCTTGCCATTAGAACCATGACACATTTATTACGGTACCTATTCTTCTAACAACAGCCTTTTAGATAATAAAGAGAGAAACAATTCATTTCAATCACAATAGTTTCAGTAGTTTTCCTAAAAACAGGTCAAGTCTATGTTTGGTGGTTTTTCATCTCCTTATCCTGCATGCCAAAAAAACACAGCGAGCACAAATGGGATTTCAACGTTGATGTCTAGTTATAAAACAAAGTGATATTTGATCTGAACATACCTCTTTTCGCCCTCTTCTCAGCCAGCTAAAATGCGGTTACAACATCAACATATCACAAAACACATTTGTTTAATAATTTTAATAATTTTTCAGTTGTAGGTCGAAAGAGAGACAATATTGATTAGTGTTTGGAGGTATATTTCTCTAAAGTCATATTGCACTGGTCGGCAAAATGTGGACTACACATGCGTAATTTCGACGTAATTTTAACGCACTTTCATATGAAATGTCATAATATGGAACTATATAGGCTCTGTGCTGCCAGCAAGAAGCCCCCAGGACATCATAATGGGAGCAGATCTATACATTAATGTGAAATAAGAAAGTGTGCTTACTGCTGTAACTCACATGCGTAAGCACTTAGGCTCACGCAGGCTCTACATCTTCAACTATTTCGAGTAGCACTGGAGACTCACTCCGTACCGGGACTTGCACGGAATAAACATGAGGCTTCACGCTAACAACATACTTTGAAAGTACTTGTGCGACTGTATTCCAAAAAAGCCAACCATAAATTAGCACCATTAGTTTGATTCTATGCTGGTCGCGATGCGGGCTAGGCTGCTAGCTTGTAGTGTACTGCAGTGTGCACCACCAGCAAACATAAACATGCTGCCAGACTTGATGCTTGCAGTGAAAAGATTTTATACTGCAGGCCAATGAGAAAATGAAAACCTGTCCACTTGCTGCGGGTCATTATGATGGTCACACTGATCACACACATCAGATCTGCATCACATGAGAAAAAAAACAACAGCTAACCTGGGACATTTTTCGCTGCAGTGTGAACACGGCCGTAGAGAGCCTCGGCTATGCAGGTCACATCTGGTCATGATGCAGAGAGAGAGGAAAATTAGCTGACCTCTGCTCACTGAGCAATAGCATGGCTGGACAGTTCAGCAGGAGGCATTCAGTGGCATACTGAATGAGCCCATTTGTTAAAAATGACTTTTTGCACCTTCTTTGAAACAACTTTGAAATCACTGTTACATGAAACTCAAAAAAATTCCATGTTGTGTTAGACATTTTGTTATGATAGTTGATCAATAAGCCACACAGGAAAGAAAGTGGTTAGACATGAAGTATTAATAAGTTTATGATTAACATCAGAGCTTGAAGTGGAAAAACGTCAACTTGCAACAACTTATTCCTATTTATTCATCATTTCTTTAAACATGTTATACTGTGTCAGCCATAATCAGCTGTGGTTTTGTTGCTATTATTATATTATAATGTATTATAGGATGTCTATAGCCTGGAATTGCAGCCAGTCAGACAGGCAGGTATGCATTCAGAGCTGAGGTGTGAGAGCTGTTCATTCAGGTTTTAGGAGCAGTGTCCTGCAGTCAGGATGCTCCTATATATTATACTGATACACATTGTGAATTTCTACAGTCAATAAAATATTCTAGGAGAAAATCTGAAGGTTTTTGACTTAAAACTATGCAATTTTTTCATCATTATGGACCATTATTATTACAAATTAAATGAATATTTTTATTATTTATCACAGCCTTCATCTGAACATTCAATTTTTTTGGAAACGTAAAATCATATTCCTTAAATCAGAAGAGCAGATTCAGAAATCGTTTAAATAATGTTTAATTAATTATATTTCTTAACAACTAAAAAAAAGTTATGAGACGAACAGTTCACTAATCTTTTTACAAAAACGATGTGAACACTGTATCAATAAATTACAGCACCCTCATCCACTCATTCGCATCGCATCCAGTGAGAAGAGATGTTATGAGGCATGGCGCTAATACGCTGGTGCTGCGCCGTTATGAATCGGCATTACGAGTCTCACAGAGAACCTCATAGAGAGAGGGCAGAGAAGAGTACCGGAGAAGTTCTGGTACAAGAGAAAAAGTCATGGTGCGCCAAGGAGTAAAATGAAGAAGTGCCAGTACTCTCTCTGAAAAGTGTCCAACAAAAACTTCTGAACAATCTTTTCCTATTAGCCAGAAGATGCATTCTATTCCAATGGATTAAGCCCAGACCTCCTACCGTTAACCAGTAGTATGGTGAAATCTTTAAAGTTTTGCCAACGGAGCGCTTGAGCTCAATCTTGAAGAGGAATGAGAGGGTTTTTGATGAGTTGTGGGCACCTTTTCTAAACCACCTCCCAAACTGTACAGCTGATTTAATACGTAGGGGGCATTGCACTGTGGACTGGCGCCCTTCCAGTGCCTCCATGAATGTCTAATGTTCTTCTCTGGGCATTTTACTGCCTTGCCTTGACTGTGTATTCCCTGATTTGATAATATATCCAAGCCCTGAGACTTCTGCATGTCTTTTCATGGAATGTATAGATCTACATACCATGCTGTTTTTTTTTCTGTTTTTTCAACCCTTGGGGTCTGCGACATGCTCGTGTTTGTCCTAGCTGTCACGTGATTTCTGTTTTTGTGTTGTATTTTGATTTGGAAAATACAATAAAATATTGTTGTGGGAAAGTGCCAGTACATACCAGTGAGTACCAGCTCACCTCGAGCACTGGTTACCATACATTTATGATGGTCTGTTGTCACATACATACTTTGTGTTCTATATAACCAGACAACCATGCCTACAGAGGCAGAACAAGAGCAAACTATGAATAAGCAATGTGCCCACTATTTATACCCAGAGCGTAGAGTGAAAAATAAAACCTTGATTAGATGTTTTCCCTAATTCCCCTGCCCTGGCAGACAGGTATGCACTGCCAGAATAACTTCAGGAGGAGCCGCTGGGGCAATCTATCCTTGGTCCTGAAGGGAAATGAATTCAGCCTGACCGCATGTCTAATAGAAGCAGCCACGACACTATTGCTTATTAAGACAAATAAGCCCCAGTGCCAGAGCAAAGGTGTGGAGAGGCCTTAATGTGATGCTGTCATTAGGAGGCAATAGAAGTGAGCCACTTGCTTTACTCCACACCACATCCAATAAAGTTGCTCTACTCTGATCTGAAGGGGAATGGAAATATCTGTCACTATGCTGTGTGCTGCTTGGTCTAAATCCTGCTAATTACTGTCTCGCACACACTGCTTGAAAAAGGGAGTGAACAAAGAGAAAAATACAACAACTTTTGTGAAGCAGGTCTATTGTTAGTCTGAAGCCATGCTAGAGTCCTCTGAAGGCTGAAACATGTATTACTCTCCGTAATACAAAAGTGTTGGAAAGAACAACATCTTGACAGTTTTGTTATATTTAGAAAAGAAAAGTAATACCCCAGTTACACCACCATTTAAAACGGTGACATTTTGAAACCTAATCAATTCATTTCAAAGGATTGCCGTGACCAGTAATATGTTCCTGAACATTATTATCCATCCATCCATTATCTGGCACCACCTATCCCATTCAGGGGGGCGGGTCTTTGGACTGTGGGAGGAAACCAGAGAAATCCCACATTAACACAGGGAGAACATGCACGGAAGGGCCCCAAGCCAGGTTTGAACCTGACACCTTCTTGCTGTGAGGAAACCGTGCTAACCACTGCTCCACCGTTGAATATTTAAATGGTAATATAAATTTCCTGCTTCTTCCTTTCTGGTAGATGAAGCTGCGTTCCAAGGAAATTAAGTCCTCTGGAATTTGACTGGGCTGTTTGAAAAGATCAGACAGTGACTGACTCTGTGATTGGCAGACTCTACAGTAGGGAGGAAATTAATCTGTAGGTATCATACATAGGTGGGTTTAAGCTGAGAGAAAGAAGT
This sequence comes from Helicolenus hilgendorfi, assembly GCA_916700815.1. NCBI lineage: Eukaryota > Metazoa > Chordata > Actinopteri > Perciformes > Sebastidae > Helicolenus > Helicolenus hilgendorfi. Next base: position 18,255 of record CAKALG010014632.1, read on the forward strand.
GAAAGCCGTATGGAAGCCGCAGTTACTATTCCACTGACCCATATCCTATAAGACAGAAACTGACGGTTCCAGATTTGTAAGCACAATAAGTGAGGTGGAATAGGGCGCGTTTGTAGGAATTGACAAGGGCCAGATCTAAGCCCAGACTGTCTGGGGCTGAGGTGAGGGTGTTTGTTTTGGTGGTCCCTGCTGTTCTTTCTGAATTTCATTTAATTTTAATGCATTGTATGCACCTTTTTAATAGTAATGTTAAGACAATTGCTCTGGACAAAATATACATCTGCAGTTACCAATCAAACCAATCTGTGCTTATCTGTTAACAAACAGGGACTTCAGGTTTTACTCACTCACAGTGTTTTTTATCTCAGTAGTGCTTCACTAGAGCTGTCTGTTCTGCTGTTGAGGGGAAGCTGTGCTTTAAACCTGTGTTTCTATGAGACTTATTTACATTTTTTAATGCATGTTTAATGTGATAGGCGTGCTGATCCCCGGCATCGCAGACTGGCTCTCTAGTGGGGAAGGGAACTGGAGCTGGTGCAGGAGGTGGAGCGGTGTCAACTAGATATAGTCGGTCTCACCTCCACGAATAGCTTTGGTTCTGGAACCAAACTCCCGGAGAGAGGCTGGACTCTCGCGTTTTATGGAGTCGCCCAGAGTGAGAGGCGCTGCATAGGTGTGTAGTTGAGATCAAACTGAAGGTTGAGTTATAAGATTGGCCTGGTCTCATCAAGGGGGGAGAAGGGCCAATTGTCATCCCCTGTTTATTAGTGGAATAGGCGGCAGAAAGCGTATTGTGGCAACACAAGCTTGCTTCATAGAGCCATTAGCGGTCAAAAATGCGACAGTGTAACTTTAAAGTTTCAGTCCTGGTTTTGTTGGAAACAACACATATTGACCACAGGGGCAGCAAACAGGCCTTGAGCAGCTACTCAGAAATGCCAACTCTATCACCAGACCAGAACAATGATAATGGACGATTCTGCAAAATGACCGATTAGGTTCAACAGCCGTGGTATGGTTACATGGTTGGTTGGGAAAAATTGTGGTTGCAGTTAAAAAAAACAAAAAACAAAAATGAACTCTGGTGTCCTGCGAGGCATGCATGTTGAATCCCATATGGGAAAGGCAGACTCTGCCATTAACAATTTCTCTCTATAGTAGTTTGCAATTACAAAATGTAATTACATTGACTTGCTAATGCTGCTGAAAGAATTGTGGCCATAAATAGTATACAAATTTGGGTCTCTGCTGTGGAGAGAGACGCCTGGAATACCTTACTGAGTCTGCTGCCACTGTGATATAATGAATGGATGGATTAAATAATACCATTTTAATTATTTAGATGTAATAATAACACAATTGCAATACCATATCATGCATAATCTTAATCAATCCATAACCTCAGTCTAAACAAAAGTGTCCTCCAACCACCAAACATTTCACATTCAGGACCTTCAATCGTTTCCTAAGTTGTTCCAGATAACAACTAAATCTACATTTTAAATGTTTGCTAATGATATTAAAGTTGTGTTTACATCAGT
>CAKALG010014633.1:0-17195 GCA_916700815.1 Helicolenus hilgendorfi
TGGCCGCGGTCGGGAGGCTGAGGCAGGAAAAGCAAACACTGGGATCAGCATTGATTCATGGAGAGACCTCCGTCTGGTCAGCTAACATTACTGCCAAGCAGGTGAAATATAGAATGATATTGTGGTTTTAGCTGACGTGTTGCCTCACTGTCTTGACTTAACGGCTACAGGTGCTGCTGTTACAACCAATTTCTGATTCTTACAAACAGTCCCTGTAAGGTTAGGCATTGGCCACGAAAAGTTGAGGTTAGGCATTGACCTTGAATGGTGTAAGGTAAGGAATAGGTCGTCGGGCAGAGACTTTTTTTGTAAGTTGAAAGTTTTCGCAATTTGGGGATTACCTTTCAGACACAACTGCTGTACAGGAGTTAAATGCTAATGCCAACATGCTGATGTTTAAAAGGTATAGGTTAATGTTCACCATGTTCACCATCATAGTTTAGTGTGTTAGCATGCAAAAGACAAAGAGCAGCTGAGACTAATGTGACTGTTGTTGAAGTTTTCTGACAGAATCTGGTCGTAAACTAACGTATTGGACAAATGAAAACTTTGACCTGTTGGTAACACTAGATGAAACGTGTATAACAATAATTCAGCAACAATGCTACTTTAACTGAAGCTGATGTATCCCGAACTGAAGAGCTTGCAATTAACAATTAGGCTATCTAGAACTATTTATTTTCTGCTGAAGGTAAAAAATATATATATTTTTAAATGTACTAAACAAAGTCAGTTGTGTCAGTTAATTCAAATATACAATTATGAATCAAATGTCAGCATGCTAATAATGCTAATTCTTCCAACAAACAGGATCCCATTGAGTAGAGTAACCTAACCATAATTCCTCTTTTCTTTCCGCAGGAATGTCCAAGTGGTGTTGTAAATGAGGAGACATTTAAACACATTTACTCACAGTTCTTCCCTCATGGAGGTAAAGTGAAATGCTTTTGAATCTCTTTCATTGCTCCGTGACGCCTTTTAAGAACCTTACACATTAATGTTTTGTTTTGCAGACGCAAGCATGTATGCACATTATCTTTTCAATGCGTTTGACACTACAAACAATGGCTCCATTAAGTTTAAGGTCAGTCATCCTCCTTTGTAATTGCATTTTTGTGTAAAATATCCATAATTTCTTTACATCCATGTGCTACGATGCTTTCAGTATCTAACATTGCCTTCTTTTGCACTGCTGTCAGGACTTTGTAATGGGTTTGTCTATACTGCTGCGAGGAACACTGAGAGAAAAGCTTGAGTGGACGTTTCACCTTTACGACATCAACAGAGATGGCTACATAAACAGAGAGGTGAGACTGTGCTGTCACTATCGATGCAGAGTTTAGAGTGTTATCTAATGTCTATGTCTCATCACAATGTGTTAATCTTCTCTTCTCTCAGGAAATGACCGAGATTGTGAGGGCCATTTATGACATGATGGGCAAGTTCACCTACCCTGCAATAAAGGGAGATGTCCCGCAGCAGCATGTGGACGCCTTTTTCCAGGTTAATTTCTAAAATATAAGATTAACATACATAAGAGTCAATTTTTGTTAACAGTGACAGGTGATGTTAAACCCACTGTGTTTGCACAGCATGAGGGAAAACAATGTCTTAATGTCCCTTATCATACCCCATAGCTTCCCAAATTAACCTTTCTGGTTTTATGGAGACACTTTGCATATTTTTTACCGGTACGACAAGTTTTCGATAAGGCGTATAAAGTTTTATATCATTAGCAATCCCAGTTCCTGCGGTCCATAAACACCACTTTGCTGCAGTAGTATATGTTATTCTTCTCCATATGGTGTTGTATATAGTGTGAACAGTGTTCTACAGTTTCTGTACGCTAAGTTCGTTGCAACATGAGCTCACAATGAACACAACATAATTATCAAATATTTGCTTCTATTTGATACTGATTCACATTATATTACATTGCTTTTTCTACAGAAAATGGATAAAAACAAAGACGGAGTGGTGACTTTAGAGGAGTTTATTATAGCCTGCCAGGAGGTATGTATTGTCCTACATTTGAGTTGTGTATAAAGTGTAAATTAAAGAGGACCTATTATGCTTTTGTGCTTTTCCCCTTCCCTTTAGTGTTATATAGTTTCTTGTGCATGTAAAAGGTCTGCAAAACTATAAACCCCAAAGTCCACTCCAAAAGGAGTTACTCTCCCCCACAGAAACACTGCTCCTGAACTGTCTGAAAAGCTTTGCTTGAAGTCCCGCCTTTTCTTCTGTAACGTGGTGATGTCATCAAGTTAGACATTTGCATAATACCTGCCTAGCGGCTAGTTTGGCACGCCCTCAAACAAAGCTAGTTAGAGCGGAGCTGAAGAGGAGTCTGAAGAGTTTGGTTCGGTTGACCAATCACAACAAAGTGTGCCAGCTGACCAATCAGAGCAGACTGGGCTGAGGGTTAAAAGAGGTGCTGCAGCACAGCCAATATGAGAAAATTAATCAATTAATCATGTTCTATAGTAGAAACCCAAAATACAAGTATGAACCTGAAAATACGCATAATAGGTCCTCTTTAAATGCTGAAAGTGAATAAATCTATGTATTTAATTTATATGTATGTAGAAATTAATTCAAAATTTTAGCATGGAAATTCATTCTTGACCTTTGGGGAACAATATGTAACATTTAATCGAAGCACAAAGGTTCACTTACTAGTTTTGGGAGCTGTCAACCACAAAAATAGACCAAGAGATGCAGTTTAAAGTTCCAGAAGCTAGAAAGTGGACATATAAAATTTTGCAAAATGCAAAAAAAACAATATATGTAGGTCATATAAATTTTATAATTTAAAAAATATACGTGCATAACATGCAGAGAAAATAGACTTAAAGGTACAGAATGTAGGATTTGGTGGCATCTAGTGGTGTGGTTGCAGGTTGCAAAAGACTGAGTATCCCTCCGCTCACTCCTCCCTTTCCAACACTGCGATTATGTGAGCTGCCAAGTGCAAAACCGTGGTAACGCCGTTCGCCTCGCTCAGAGGCCATCCTTACCATAATAACACGAGTGTCGGAGAACTACGGAAACGAAAACACAATGATTCTTAGTTTCAGGTGATTATACACTAATGAAAACATAGTTGTGATCCCCTGAAATGCTACATACTGATCCGTTAAACATCACAAAGAAGATAGAAGCATCCAAACATCAGCATGTCCTCCATGCTGGTGTTCTTTTTGTAACAATTGAAAATCTTTTTTAATGAGAAAATAAAAATTAAGTTATATGTGGAAGCTGCTGTCGTCATGCAGCCTATACATTACTACTGTATATATACAGGGATTCAGTCCATTCCTAGTTAATTGCATCATTCTGCCCTGATTACTTTTATCTTCTCTCCGCAGGATGAAACCATGATGAGATCCATGCAGCTGTTTGAAAACGTGATGTAGGACAAGAGGAGATGATGGAGACATGAAAAAAAAAGAGAGGGCTTGGTGTGAGTGTGTGCGTGTGGATGCATATGTGCAATACATCCAGTCTCTCCTCCTCCTTCCCATCTGGATACAGTCAGATTCCCCCCGCAGTGACTTGAAAGAAGGGACTGGACTGGAATGCTTTTAGCTTTCCTGCAGAGTTTTCCCCCACACAACACAAAGTGACTGATGTGACAGACTTGGACGTAAAAGACATCGCTCTCGGTCCTGTCTTGAAGATTGGCCTGTCAAAGATAAAGATGCTCCTACATTGCAAGGCTGCTCCCCACCAGCAAAGAGCTATTGTTCAACCAGCAGAACTGTTTGTTTGTTTTTTTTCCACTGAAAGACGTTCTTTTTTTTTTTTTGCCAAAATACAATTGCATGCTTTTTGCAAGAGGTTTTGATTTATCTCCAAACATTTGTCAGATTTGTTATGGGAATCTGGCCATAAGGACTTCTATATTTATCTCATGCATCACTGTTGCAGTGACCCCTGTGCTTTTTGTGTTGACCTGGCTGTCGCTTATTGCCCGCTCAGTCTGTCTGATGCTTGTTGCTAAGAGTCTGTCTAACAGTGGAACGTCAAAGAATTTGGAAACGGTACATTTCGTGGGGGTCTGATATGGTGCGTGAGTGAGTGTGCCCGTCTTCCTGTTTATGTTAGTGAAAAGAAAGAAGAAATCAAATCATTCTTTTATAATTTCACCTGCTGCTTTGCTTCTTGTGGTCAAATCGGTGTTGTCAAAACAAATTGTGAAAAAAAAAATTGTGAAAAATGTGCTTACATTTTTGGATTTCAGGAGACAAAAATTATGAATAATTAATCAGGAAGAGGCTTTTGATCATCAATTTAATATCTTTATTTGCACATGTGGTCAAGGTGTAACTCTAAGATGGCGATGACGGTAAAATATTTGTATGGTACAAACTTATTGATCTTGCTCATGGGTATGGGTAATTATACATGACATGATATACCTATGAGCAAAAAAAACCTAGTCAAATTCCTTGTATGCATACTTGGCCAATAAATCTGATTCTGAGACACAGTCAGACGGTCTTGGGCCATTTTAATGAAATCCTGGTATGAGGAAGTTTCTGATAATGTTGCAGGGAAAAAGTACTGAATGTCAGCTTTGGAATGTGATGTTTTGATGACGCCGAGGACAGCTCCATCTGTATTAGTGAACATTTGGCAATGACTTCCTCCATCCAAACCAAATCTGTGATGTCACACTGACAGGTAAAGGTACAGACCAAATAGAATGACTCCTGCAGATGTTTTTTCTGTGACTCAGGGTGTGTTTGAAAGCGCCACCATAATAGAAAACCCACTATAGGCTACACTAATATACCGGTGGTAGTTTAAGCACTAAAATATTCATCACCGTTCTTTTTGCTGTCGGCGGAGCAGCTATTTTTTCGGAATGGTACATCAGTGTGACATCACAGCCTCTGGTCTCTGCTATCTGGGTTTGGAACAGTTATTAAATCTCACAAACAGAAAATTAATTCTAAGCCATAAGAATAAATATGTAAATTCTTAAATCGAGTGGTGTTTTACTTTGGAGTTGTTCTTGTATGCAAATGTGTGTGTTCTTAATGTTTTTAATATTGTTCTATATTAAGGAAATAATTAATTTAACCATAAATTAAAGGAAAAACCTAACTAAATGAGTGGAGAAAGTAGAAAGTTTCTCCATAATCCTCCACTGCAGGAGCTTCCATGAACTAAGGACTCACTGAATGGCCTATAGTGAGGAAAAATATATGATCATTATTATGATCATATTCGGAATATGATGTGATCATAACTGGGATTCTTATGCCATATCCATGTAAACACGTGAATTATACGCCATGGCCTTTGCAGTCCCCATAATCCGACCCATTTGGCTCGTGGTGGCCCAACACCTTACTGAGACAGTTTTTTTTTTTTTTTTCATTTAATCTCTCACCCATATGTATAATTAACATGCAGAGTAAATTTAGCACCCCACATTAATTTAGCCTACAAACGGAGATGCAAATTGGATGAAGTAATTACATTTAGAAGAATGTTCAGAGATAAGGATCCGTCAACAGGTTCTTATTACTTTTACTTAGACATCTTTAGAAATGCAACTCAATTAGATCCCACTGACAAAATCTATTAAAATAATTTTCTCAGAAAATTCACAAGTATTCTGAAAAGCTATAGGCTTACACATAGCCTAGTTTTGTAGAATGTCCATTAAGTTATATAACCTTTTACGACTTATACACTGGATGAATGACTCGTGTCATGCATATCCACATCAGGGATATATATAATAGATACATACAGTATACTGTAGGCTACATTTTCAGACAAAATACAAAGAGAAAAAAACAAAAACAAAAATTTCAGACCTTCATTGTCCACAAAACTTAATAAATAAATCTCAATAAACTTAAACAACGAAATTCATCACTGACAAGAACATACACTAAACCAAAACAGGAGAGATCAGAGTAAACACCAGTTAAAAAGTGCATCTCGCCTTCTTTTCCAGGCATTAGAGACAAAGTTAGAAAACGTAAACCCATCAAAATTAAGATAAGATAAGATATACTTTTATTGTCCCCGTGGGGAAGTTTTTCCTGGACTCCCGAGATGCCATATCTTATGAGACTTTCCAAGACAGACGGTAGAAAAGTAACATGATTAAACACCCATTCCAATTTTTCACTATATACCAGAATACTTCTGGGTTTTGTCCATATATCTCATGGAAAATATACATTCCTAAATCATCACTGTAAGTACACTGTCCACTTCCCCCAAATCTATCTATCTATCTATCTATCTATCTATCTATCTATCTATCCTGTATCCTGTGTGTTCTACACAGTGTGCTCCAGTGGGTGGCGCTGCTTCTTTTCTACGTGTCTGCATGAAACAGAGAAGAAGAAGAGAGGAGGCGGAGTAATACGTCCATGTGAGTAACACGTTAGTTAGTGCTCACTAGAAGTAGTTGATTGTTCTTCCACCTCAGACAGGCAGCTTGTCAGCGTTTTAATCTCAACATGAACGGTTTAGACGAGGAACCAATGGCGCCACAGACCTTCCTCTACGGTAAGAGATAAATTCTGCACATCATATATGTTATTTCAAGGTGTTTAACATTAAACTTAGCTGTCCTCGTGTTTGACTACTGATCTGAGAAAACGGTTTAATGCAGCTGCAAACGGTTCTTTAATGGAAGGTAATGCTCCTATTGTAATATTAAACCATTTTAAAGAATATTATAAAGTATTCATGTTGCTATGGTAGCAGCAGGTTGAGTGAGTGTTGGTGAACTGCGACAGTCTAACACGTGTTTGACGACCAGCATGGCGGCGCCCATGTTTTTGTGAACAATGTTGATATTCCTGCATTTTTCTTTCCACTAAACGTTGAAACTAGTGTCCTAGTTTCATTTACATAATGTTTTTGTTACACCTAAAGCTCAATTTTGACATGGCAGTTTGTTAGCTCGTCGGGAAAAGAATGCTATCTCAACGTGGTTTCAAACACATGTGCTGCTGACTTCCTCCGCCTGGGTGATAAAGTAGACCCTTTGTAATTAGGTCAATTGGTTTGCTCAAAGCTATTCCAGCAAACACTTCATCATGTTTGAAGGACTATTAAATGATGTGAATGAATGTGCAAACATTGGAAGTCCCACTATTAAGTGTTTCTTTGGATGACCTAGTGTAGTATCTCGTCACCCAGTTTAACCTCTCCTCGTGGGATCAGAACTATATTTAGACATGATTGAGATGTATAGTGCAGACAGGAACCACAGATGGGTTTATAATAACTCTCTTGTATTGCTGAGATTGAAAAAAAATGTTAAATGAATTTAGACAATAGGAAATAAGTAAAATATCATTTACATTTGTGATATGTGAAATTATTTTGACTAATTATCTCAGTAATTAGTCAATAATGAATAATATCCATTTGAAACTTGTGTTCCAAACAGTTGATAAATTGGTAAACTTGTATTTTATTATTTATTGAAATTCTATAATCTTACTAATAAAGAAGTACAGTCTGCCATACAGTCAAAACCCTTGTTACGAATCATCAGACACCCATTAGTGCTGTCAATTTGAACCATTTAAAAATGATTTTTCTAGTTATTTCTCCTAATTGAGAGGATTCACTGAGACAAGACCATGTGGAAATATTCATATCAGTAGTCTGTATGTCTCCCTCTAGTGTACATTTGAAATATAGTACTTTGCACCCCGCAATGAGGTCACTTCCCACATTTTTTTTTTTTTTTAAGCAAATGACTAATCTGTCACAGATTTAAAATATTAGTATGGTTCAAACTCGTAGTTGGAGCACTTTGTGTAAATTGTAATTGATTATTATTTGAATTTTTTTTTTCATCAGGGTGCGTGCTGGAAGGTGGAAAGGAGGTGGTGTTCAACCCAGAGGACGATGACTTTGAGCATCAACTGGATCTGAGGATGGTAAGTACCCTGAGATCTGATCAAAGAACGCATGTCATTCATTAAAACTTGTCAGGTGTTCTGAAACCACTTTTGAATTTGTTCACCACTGTGTGTGGATTCTTATTTTAAATATTGAACAAACATAGGGATACAGTTAATGCAGCCGTTAAAAAAAAAAAGGTCTTATATTGCATGGCCATTGCACCTACTATGCACATTGACGGATGATTGAATAAACCTGATTCCAAGTGATGGAGCAGAAATAGGCATAGTGTCAAATGGCCAACTAAATGAACACTATTCTCTATTAGCAGCCTCCGAGATGGTCCTCATCAACATTTAGAGAGTAAGTGCCTGGATGTGGCAACAGAAGCCAAATGTGAATCAAGCAAAATAGAATTCTAAGTGGTGTTACCAAATGTTAATTAGTAGTTTAAATGTAATGGCTGCTGCTTTTGTAATTTAGTTAGTTCAAATTAGCATCCTGTTTCATAAGGTTCCACCTTCTTGCTGCTTCCCGTGTTTAAGTTACACGCACATTTTCTTTGACAAAATAATTACTATCTACACAACAATAATTGCACGCCTGAGCTTGAAACTCAGTTTAACTAAATCAACAGCACAACAAAGTCAATGTTTAGCTTTTTTTTTTTATCCTGCAGTAGTTTTAGGGTGCAAAAATCTCAGTTTACACTTATCAGAATAGGATATGCATGATTCGTGTCTGTCACTTTGTTTCTCAGACTCATTTTGTTGAATCAGTGTACTGACTGATGCAGCAAATGAAAAATTCAATGAAAATTCAGAGATGGGCAGAAAGTTGTGCTGCAGTTAATTGAACCTTTTATATTCATCTTTTCTGGCGTCACCATGAAATGATTATTATTAAATAATATAAACCTTAACTGGACCCCGTATGCCGTAAGTGGTGTCGAACAAGTAGAAACTCTATGCTGCATTATCTGCTTTGCTTTCACACCACAAACTGAACCAAACGGGCAAACGTACCACAGTTTGTTTCAACGGATTCAAACAATTCTGGTTTGAAAGCACCCTTAGAGTTAATGTAGAATTACAGCCATCTGTTGCTTCGCCCACTGTAGGCCTGTGTGGACCCCAGCACCAAAGATGTACTTCACATGGTGGAGGTGGAAGGACAAGACACAGAGGGTCAGAAAATCAAGGCGGCGCTGGTCTCACTTAAGCCCTCTACCCTGCCAAGTGTAAGTAAACTGAGTAAACACATTATCTTCTCACTGTGTCAAATTTACAAGTTTAAGGCCGCATTGGTTGAATAATGCTACTCATGTATCCAATATCAACTCAGAAAATGATGAAATTATTTGTTGCAGGTTTGCCTCGGTGGTTTCACAATCACACCCCCAGCAATTTTCCGTCTGAAGGCAGGCGAGGGTCCCATCCATATCAGTGGACAGCACCTCGTCAGTGAGTATCTGTCACAAAGAGTATGGGGATGTTTTCACTGGTCAGAAAAAACAGTTCTATGTATATTTTCAGTGTGGTTTATTGTGGGGGTTTCTGCATTAGTAACTAGGGTAACACTTCATTTTACAGGTCCACAAATGTCATGGTATTTAGGTGATATTTAGCAAGTAACCTTTTTGAAATTTCTTTGGAATTACTGCCAAATTACCCCAATATTTACCTCAAAATGTATCAAAGTACTTTGTTTGGCTGTCTTCACTTGGGACTTGACTCTGGACTTTTATTATTATTTTATATCTATTATAAACATTATTTAATGATATTCTGCTATTTCCCAATAAGCAGTAATAAATAGCTGGTAATTTATTTAATACATTTCCAGGAAAAGAATACAAAGTTTATTGCTGTGCTTTATTTCCATGTCTGCTGGTAATTAGATTATAATTATCAAATAACTTATTTCTAATTTCTTAAACTCCCTGAATCATTACATTAGCTACCAGGTTACATATGTGTAGACAATAAGTCACACAATGGTGAGATTTGTGCCTCATCAGAAGTGTCTTCTATTAATTTTGAGTTTCCACCTCCGATGAAAAGCAGCACACAGCCGCTTCACAAGCCTAAAGGCCTTATTTAACGATTGTGTGCTATTTTAGCATATCATTAAATCATGTTTATAATAAAGTATTTTTTGATAAATTGAGGTAAATATTGGGGTAATTTTGCAGTAATTCCAAAGAAATTTCAAATAGATTACTTGCTAATTATCACCCAATTACCATGAAATTTGTGTTACCGGAACTAGTTGGAACAAGCAAGTTTATTTTTTTCTATAGCACAGCATGTATTTGGTTTTGGGGGTAGTGTTTAAACCTGGTCTAACATTTCTAAATTCATCTTAAAGTGATGGAGGCTGATCAGTCTTTTGATGAAGAGGACGACGATGATGAAGAAGAGGAGCTGGAAGATGTCAAACCATCAAAGAAAAGAGCTGCTTCCTCTTCCCCTGCCAAGTCTCAGGTTAGTTTTACATCCTTCAAAATTTCCGTCTCTAATTTGTCAAAATTCAAATGACCATAACCCACTGTTTACCTCCTTGCAGAAAAAAATGAAAATGGAAATGGAGGATGACGACGACGATGAGGATGATGAGTGAGTGTCAAGCGTTCTAATCTTAACATACACTGAAACCACAAAATTCAGCACTAGAATCAAAAACCTGTCTCCCCGTCCCACCCGTTTAAGTAATTTCTAATTATTTTTATTCTTGTAAATATTTGTTTGTGCTTTTCAGAAAATGTTTTCTTTAATACCCAGAGGTTTTTAAAACCCATGGGTTTAGTTTTGACAGATTATATTGTATTCAAAATAGATTTCTTTTCTTTAAAAAGAAAGCCAAATAGTTATTCTGTCTTATGTTTATTTTTTTGTATTTACTATTACTCCTCAATAAAGCAGAAGTATTTCTTATCTGATTGCTCAATTTAATCGGTAGAATACTAAACGATAAATTGCCAAAATTATAGATAGCTGCAGCCCTATTTATATCTTAATAACCACTTCCAATCTGGCATCAAATTGACAACTTCTTGCCAAAGTTGAATATCCAAATCCTATCATCTTTCTTTTAAAAGAACCCTGAAAATGTCTTGTGTTGCTTTTCTCTTTCATCAGCTTGATGTTGAACTTGAAGTGACATTTAGATGTGATTTTTGTCCATGTTTAACATGTGATATGCCGTTTAAGTGTTTGGATACTTTTCTATTTGGCACTTTGACAGCGAGTGTACTTCTGACTAGAAGGTGCGGATGCATTTTGTTCACCTGGCTTTGTGTCTCTGATGGAAATGCTGCTCTACATTAGCTTGATTTACAGGTGTGCCTTTATGTCTGCCTAGTTTTTCTATAAAAAAAACTTGGCTTTTGTGTATCTCTGAGATGTACTGCTACCTGAAAAGTGACAAAACAGCGCATCTCTTTTTCAGGTAGCAGTACAACTACGACTTGCCCAAAACTGCATGTGATTAGCATAAAGTGAGGGGAGGCTTGTGGGTACCCATAGAACCAATTTTCATTCACATATCATGAGGTCAGAGGTCAAAGAATCCCTTTTGAAAATGCCCATGCCAGTTTTTCCCTCACCAAAATTTAGCGAAAGTTTGGAACCTTATTTAGCCTCCTTTGCGGTAAGCTAGCGTGACATGGTTGGTACCAATAGGTTTTATAGTTTCACGCTGGCTGTAAAAATGAGCCCGCTACAACCTATTAATCGCAAGTTGCGTTAATGCATTAAAGAGATTAATGCCGTCAAAATTAATTTGTGTTAGCGCATTAACAGTGCAGTCTTTTTTGTGATTTGGATGGTTCCCTTTTTAATCAGATTTTATTATTTTAATCTTTGTTTTATTCTTTCTTTTTTAGCGATGATGATGAAGACGATGATGACGAGGACGAGGAGAGTGAGGAAGAAGAGTCACCTGTTAAGGCAAGCACCAATTTCCTCCAGTTTTGTCAGTTTCCCGCTGAATGACCCTGCAGGGTCCTTTTCTCACCAACGGCTGCTTATTTGTTACAGGCCAAGCCAACGCCGACCAAACCAAAAACCCCGGCTCAGAACGGCAAGAGTTCCAAACCCAACACTCCTGCCAAAAAGCAGGTAACGGATTAGTTTTCATAAACTGGACCTTTTGTATCTACTGAATAGCATGTGGGCACTCTACTTAACCATTGGGATGTTGCCAGTATGTTACAAAAATAAAGCTTTCTCATATCCAACTTAATTTCTCCAAATGGTAAGATAAAACCAAACTTGTCTCTTTCCTGATATCTAAATGTGATGTTCATTATAGGAAAAGAGTCCTAAAGGTAAGGGTGCCAAGTCACCTAAAACCCCGCCAACTCCCAAAGCAGTTCTTACAGTTCCTGAGATTCAAGCCAAGATGATGGAGGCAGTGAAGAAGGTCGGTATCCTTGGAAATCCTTCTTAAACCAATTTGTTGTTTTATTACCATCCATTTCTTTATTACCTGAAAGAGTAATATGTGACATGACTACATTTAAATGTACTCATTAGTTGTAATTCTTTCCATTTTACAGGGAATCATATTACCTAAACTGCAGCCCAAGTTTGAGAACTTTGTGAAGAATGGCCATAATGTCTCGGACCCCAAGGTACAGTACAAGTTTATAGTGCCTGTCAATATTTATCATGTTGTCCATCTTGAGAAACTTAATCAGGAAACTTTAGTTTGTTTATTTTGTCTTTATTCAATAGTTCACAGTAGAGTGATGAAAGGGAATGAGCATCTTTCAAATTGGAAGTTGGATGTTATGTTTTTAGTCCTTGTGAAAACAGATCCAGTCTTTGTTGCTCCAAAAAAATGTCAAATCTCACACATTGGATGTCACGTTAAAGTAAATACAGTGAATTTATGTACAGGACCAGATCAGTGAACAATCTGAAAAGTGCTCATTTGTTTTCTAATCAGACATGTTGAGTTTGTGCCCCATGCTTTGGCCACCGTTTTGACAGTTTTTTGTCTTCTCTATAGGTCGTTGCCGAGCTGTGGAAGTGGAGACAGAGCGTGAAGGATGCTAAATAACAGTCTCAGTAGTTTTATTATCTTTTTTTTTTTTTTATGACTCGTTAATACCCATTGCACCTCTCAAACCCTCTGAAGCCAAACTCAGTGCCTCGCCACTCATCTCTAGGTCCAGTCCACAGGACTAGAGAGACAGTGATGTGGACGCTGACCGCACACTGTGGTGTTGCGTTGTCTTTCCTCCTCCGTCAGTCACCCTCTCACTGGGGCAGACAAATGATTCGGTTTGTTGAATAAACCCCCCGCCGCCCCGGAGAACCAGCTTACAAATTTGCATCTTTTTGTAAATGTGTAAATAAAATTCTCGCTAGATTGTCGGCAACTGAGTATGGAGGACATCTTCATGTGTTTTTTATATATATATACAGTAATTTGGCCTCATGCAGGAACAATAAAAAATGCATCAAACATAAAGCAACAACTTTTCAACAGATAACAAAACTTCAGCTAATGTTGGCCTCGGCATTGTCGGCATTTAAAGGAAAATTTGACTGACAGAAATCAGCAGTAACGATCAAAACATAGATATTGATTGAGCAATACTGATTTTTCTAGCATTGTCCACCATGAACATAAATAAAACTTTGCACTTTCTGAAATGTTTTTGAATGTTTATGCTATTGTGAGATTCCTACGGTCAAGATCCCACGACCACAAACTGTCTTAAACTTAAAAGATACATGTCATTTTTATCATGTATTTTACCGTCCCAAAGTAGTCGTCCGTGTCACAAATGAAGCATCCTGCACATTTCAGCACTGTAAGTAGAGATTGGTTCGTTTGGGTTGTTTGTTTGTATCACCATGACTACTGAGGTTAGATACTTAGTCTGAGTGACTGAATGCATGAAGGAATTCCCATATTAGTTATTTTTTGTTAACCTGAGTTGCTTATAACTTTCCAAACAAGGATTTGCAGATGTTATGTTCTAAGAAAACTCCCACCTGTACTCAGTTTGATGAGGCCACAAGTTCTGTGCTCATGTGACCAGTTTAAAATAACATTAAAAATGTAACTGTCGATGCATGAGGCCTGTTAAAGTAGATCATTCCATGTTCCACAAGAAACACGTGTAAGTTTGTATGACATATATAAAATATGCTGTGGGTTTGGATGGACTATACCAAGATTCATTAAATAAAAATACTATGTAAGTGTTGCTGTTCTGTTTCTCTTCAATGAGATTCCTCTGATTTTACCCTTTTTTTGAAGATAAATTCAGGTATTTGATTATTTTTATGTGCAACAATGGTACTTGCTATTAAAATTTCAAGCACAAACAATTCTTGTTTTGTTTCTTTTTAAACATCGAGTGTTAAATCCAAGACATATCTTGAATTTTGCGTTAGTTATGGAAGTGTACACAGACATCTTTTTACTGAAAGTTCTAAATGGGTTAACATTTCTCCATACGCATGTAGACAGAAGTTTTAGTAAAGAGTTGATACGAGGTGCACGTTATGTCCTGAGATTCCACAAACTACGGAGGAAGTGATACCCCCATCTCAAAATATGTATTCTTGAATTTGTATTTGATTAATAAATTGACAAAGAATGCACCTAAACCTAATTATTACTATTATGTATATTAATTAAAGAGGACTGTCTTTCCTCAAAGCAAGTTTTCTAAAAAGCACTCCAGTGTATAGATATAGAATCACATGGTAATAGAGTTAAACTAATAGAGTGCTCTGGTGTGATTGCATTGTGTGAGTTTATAGGACAGAGGCAGACTGAGGTCAGACAGTTTGGCCATTTCGGAGTGAAATCATTATCATTATTACTTTTTGGATGTGGCCTGAGGGGAGGAAAGAATAATGATTATAGAGAGCAGCAGGCAGAATGAGAACAGAGGGAAAGGAGAACTAGTGCAAGATGCTAATAAATCACAAGAAGCATAAGTTCTATGACAAAGTGAGAGGAGATGAAACACTAAAAACAACAGGGGGATTCAGGTGAAAATGCTCCACTGCAGTGAACGATTTTGAAAATATAATACACTATTTACAATGTGCAGTATATATAGCATCTACCCCAACTAAAAGCAGTTACCTAAACACACCACTAGGTGGCAATAAAACCAAAGCAACTTTCATTTTGTTAGCCATTATGAGGCCTTTCACCTAAAAGGAAGATGGCTTCCAGCCAGTCAGTGTGGCCTTGAGGAGTTCAGGTAACCTGAGTCTGTTATGTTTGCTCACCAACATCCCTAAATGCCAAAATACTGCATGTTTGAGTGTGTTCATAACTGCTGATTGTGAACCTGTTTTCTTCAACACTTAAGGACAAAGTTGATGTGTATTCTTATTATTTTATTTCCCTCTTATGTATTTAAACTGTTTAAATTCTAAAGCAGCTGCATTTCCTTTTGATAGCTTTAAAATGGAGCCCGCTGCAACCTAAAAATCACAAGTTGCATTGATATGTTGAAGAAATTAGTGCTGTTAAAACGAATTTGCGTTGCCTTTGACAGCCCTTCCTTTTATGCATGTTTACAGTTAGACATTTGCGTAAAAGCATTTCAACAAGTCAGAAACAGTAAATTTTCCACTTTTATTTTATGTACAACACAAACAAATCACAATTTAAAACGTTTAAAAAAACAACAACTGAATTTGATGAACGCAGCAACAGCTTTTGTGACTTTTAAAAAAAACAGTAGCAATAAGCCAAGCCCATTCACTCAGACAGTTATTATTACAGAACAACTCAACAAATAGTTAGCTCACAACATCTGTCCCGCTGTATGGATGCATGTATGTCGACAAAATATTGGCAAGTTGAGTTAAAAGGAATGAGTATATTGGAATTTATATAGTTACAATTTCACTCCGGCACTTGATTAAAATAGTCTACAGCGGTACTGCATGATTTGTATTTTTCATATAAATAAAAAAGGCACAAATGCGTTGAAAGATGGTAGCAAATTGATTCTCAGGTGCCGGATAATGAATATGCATTCGCCCTATACAGTCAGATATGGTGTAAGAGTGACTTCTATTCAGTGCATTCAAATCATTTTCCCCCAAAAGCACTGTAAAATTTAGCATGTGAAACATATTTCTACATACCAAGTTGTATAATATCACGGGTGTTTCATCTTAACTTAGTGCTTTACACGTGTCTACTAAGTGGATAGTATACTACATAGTATACAAATCAGTAAGCACTAACTGGAGTTCCTGACAGGGCAAGGCCATTATTCAAAACTTGAATGCGGTTTGTTAAAACAATATTACAGTAACATCACAGGGTAGCCCTGAAGAAACTAAAATATAAAATAAAAAAACAGCTCCTGGGATACATCTTTTCAACGTTATAATCTCTGAGTTGGACCTAGCAAGAATGTCAAAGTGTTCCTTCAGCCTCTTAACACCGAGTCCCGTCCTGTTCAAACGTACTCCTTGCTGCTGGGCGGTCTGGAGATGGGGTACTTAACTGCTGAACTGGATCTTTCTCCTCTCGGGCAGGACGCTGCCAGCATGGCGCCTCCGACTACAGCCAGGAAAGATCCGGCCCAGGCGATGAAGATGGCGGAACCAAACTCGTACCTGCAGAAAGAGAAGTTACAGTGAGTCAAAAAGGGTAAACGGATGTCGGCAGACTGCTGCGACTGGCATAAAACAAACATGCACAATAAAATTCATCAGCTCTAGAGGAGTGGCTGGACACATGCAAATGTCTGGATGTAGAAGGGGGAGTATCAGCTTACTGGAAATTACACATCACAATGTTGATCCCAATTCAACATTTTGTATTTCCTTATAAGCATTTTCTATTTACTTATTTGTACTGTGGTTATTTGTTATATATTGTACATCTTAAATGAAATATTTGTATATATTTCTTCTCATTCTATTATTTTAACACTTTTATTTCTTTATATATATTGTGTTTAAATTGTAGCATTATGTACATAACTTGCATGTTGCATACTCCATTGAGAGCAACTGTAATGCCCACATTTCACCACAGGGATCAATAAAGTATTTCTGATTCTGATTGACATTTTCACTCTCAAAATGTGATCTCTGCAGAAGACAGAATTGTTTTTTCAGCTTAAATTGTCATGTACTTACTTGGTATTGACGGGGGTGAATGGGTCGTAGAAGGCTCGGATGATGTCGTGAGCGTACCAAGAGCAGGCGATGACGGCACACAAAGCTGTGGGAAAGTAAAAAAGGAGAACGTCACTTAAACTGTTAAGAGTCAACAAGGGGAAAAGAAGAAAA
>CAKALG010014634.1:0-14170 GCA_916700815.1 Helicolenus hilgendorfi
ATATATATAAAATAAAACTACTTAGTTAGTCTAAGAATAGATCGACTTGGTTAGGCTTAGGCAACAACTTAGTTAGTAGGTAAGAATAACTGCAGAAGTGCTGTAACTTAAGCACGGAAGTTACGTGACAAATAAATCAACTTTGACTTGTGGTTTCACACGGGACACGAACACCAGTCTCCTTGGCAAAGTCCTGTGCTTTCCTTACATGGTGTTTGCTCTATACTTGCCAGTTCACAATTACGTGGATTAAATATGGATTGATTTCGTGCTGACCATCATGAAAAAGGAATTGAAATTTGTTTCTATGTACTCGAATCAATACATCAAATTGACATTTCGTGACTATTTCATGAACTGCTGTGCAACTGGGCTGTTATCTCTGATGTCCATCCAGAATAAATGTCCATAAATCCACTTCGAAATAATAGAAAGAAGACGCTGCTGAACTTGCATGAGAATCATCATGTTTTTAGTTTTCTTCAGTATCAAAGTAATCCAGTGATAGCTGTCTATACATCCATGGCTACACAGCATACTTTTAATGGAGCCTAATTTGACTAAATGTAAACAACTCTAAGCTGAAAAGAATGGGGCCCCATGTAGGTGAAGTACACAGCTAAATCACTGACTGTAAATGATACTTCCTGTTTACATCCCCCCAAAGCGTTGGGTCGAATGTTCAACATGAACAAAAATGTTTTATATTTTAAAAAGGTGGAATGTTGTGATGTACAATAATAACTGGTCAAAAGAGAAACAGAGCAAATGTTGTTTTGACAGGAATCGGGAGTGAAGCCAGATATCCATGTTGGACAACGGAGGTTAGTGATTCCACCTGTCTGCAGTTTGTTTTTTTGCACATCTTGTTTGCTGAGAAATGTCTAACATTTTCTGGGTCAGGGATTTCAGTGACTGCGTGAAGTAGTGTCAGACTATTGTGACATGTTATCCCAGTGAGTTACCACCACCACAGTGTCACCCACTGCAGAGAACAAAGTCTGACATTTTCAGGGTCAGATACGGAGTCTGCTGCAGTTGGCGAAGCAGTCACTGTTCCTGACAACAATGTCACCTTCTATTGATTTGTTTCCCGGTTTTACTCTGAAAGAAATATCCACTTTTGAGCAAATTGTGTTTTATTTTGAAAGCCATGCCAGCGTGTGAGCAAATAGCAATTTATTTCCAGCTGGCACAGCGCTGGAAAACAAAAACTCAACAAGTCCTTGATTTTAACAGAGACCCTGACAAAGTGTTGAAAAAGAACATAGTTAACAGCTATTCAAAATGAAAACTAAAATGTGCTGTATTGAACTTCCTTTCATCAGGTGTTCCTGAAATGTTTTCACTATGAATTACATCCTGCAGAGGAAACACATAAAATAAAGTTTAACTCTCTGTCATGCTGATTTGTCGGGAAAGGGTTAGGAAGTTAGGAGAAAGATTTTAGCAAGGGAAAAACTGGCCATTTTCAAAGGGGTCTCATGACCTCTAACCTCAAGACATGTGAATTAAAATGGGTTCTATGGGTACCCACGAGTCTCCCCTTTACAGACATGTCCACTTTTATGACAATCACATGCAGTTTGGGGCAAAAACCATACAGTTTTTAAATGTGTTATTTCCACCTATTCTGAAATGGGGTTTGAATATTTCTTCACACTGGGGTCCCTAAACAGTCTTGAATTACATACATCCAATGAGCCCAATTGTATTCATGTGTGGTGATGTTAGTCACCATAGTAGCCATTTCATATAGTGAGAACTAGATTGACAATAAGGGGGTTTCTGAGCAGTTTCCAGAAAAGAAGTGCTCGACTGTCCAGCTGCTGTAATTCAGACGGGAGACGAGCTGGTAAAAACGTTGCTCTGTCAGTTTTTATTATAACCTTACACTCACAATAATGAGGCTTTACAAACACAGGACGAGGGCTACATACAGGTAACTGAGGTTGTAGCAGCAGAGAGAGGAAGACTGCGTGGCTGTAATAATCACTTTTCTATTTACAAGAGTCAATAGCCGGTTAATTATGCTAGAAGTGAACATTAGTCAAAGATACAGCAGTAAAGGACAGTGCTCGGTCTCTATCAATGAAAACTAAATGTGATTTTAATTGGCGTTAGTGTATGATATAATGTATTATTACCACAATGTGCAAAGCATTTCTAATATATTGTATTGATGTCCTACCATCAATCTGGAAAGTCTCACAACCAATTTCATAATACAGTGTTATTTGATTGAAATATATAAATACAGGAAAAAGCATTCACATCTAAACAATAATGGCGGCTTCTGAAGAGGTTAGCGTAGATGTTGTAATAGCATCAATCATATCAGGACTGGAGAGTATTTCTTCATTGAAAGAAGTGCAAAGAACGGCACTGAAGGCTTTTCTCTATGAAAAATATGTTTTTGCTTAGCTTTCTGGCAATCTCCCTCCAGCAGCTGCCTCCTTATTTAGGTTTTTGTAGTAAAATGAGGAGGTATCGTATAGATAACGCCTCATTTCAACTTCACCAATCGGCCGCTCCTTTTCCATTGAGGCGATTTCAAGGGGAGCGAAAGGAATAAATAGAAACAGCTTGGCGTCTGACAAAAGTTAAGCTAAAAAACGGCGTGCCACGTCGCGCCTGTTGCTCACTGCCAGGAGATTCCAATAAAAAAAGGTTCTTTATAAGTGTTGTTATTGAATTTACGGTGCACAAGACCTTTAGGATAGCAACACAAAGTCCAGGGCAGGCTGTTAAATTAGCATTGATAAATTTGCCACTTCGGCTGCTCTCCGTGGTGCTGATTTAAGGCTGGTTTTGCAGGATGGGAGTTGCATGATGAGCCTCTCCATGGTGGTACAGCAATTGTCTGGAGTGGGTGTGTGCACACGAGCATGCACTTGTGTTTGGAGTGAAGGCCCGAGAATTTTTTTTTACAACAATCATAATTATGTTACACTGCTGAGTCCAATTGACAAAGATCAGCGCTAATAACGACACGCAGTTGTGGGCCTTTCACACAGAACGTGGTTTACACTGCGCTCGCCGCTGGGTTCACAGTGCAGTGTGCATTGGTGCCATTGACGCATTCTGTGTGAAATGCCCTTTACAGTGAAATTATTAGCAAAGAGTTGGTGGTAACTGAAGCACATTTATAGAGACTGGGATATTTAATCCCAAATAGGGCTTTTCTTTTGGGCATGCATCTCTGCAGACTGTTGGCTAGTTAGTTTGTGTACAAAACACAGCGCTGGCCGCAAACAGGCAAGAGGCTGTGTGCCGCAACCTACCGTTAAAAGCCCAACTGAGATGCATATTCTGAATGTGCTGTAATAATGCTCCTAAAACCTGAATAATGTTGCCATATGCCACATGTCTTTATCAGAAAATGCTCCATTCAGAATAAGGCCTTATTCAGAATATCCAAACATTATATACTGCTTACATGATCAGTATCAAATTCACAATATTGTCATATTTGGAATAATGGTGGAATATCAGTGTGCATGAAGACGCAGTCAGTTTTATAAGTGTTAAGTAAATTGCCACAAGAGTGGATTAGTAAACAGTTAGAAAACAATATGAGAATGTATTAAAACTACGAATTAAAAAGCTGAAAGCTCCTCTGAACTTCTTGTGTTGATCTGGTGAACCTGCTGCCCTCACACAAATCTGAGACTCTCTTATTATAGCTGCTGTCACCAACTCAATATTTTAGACATATCACATGTGAGTACAGGGTGCTTCTGCTGAGAGAGGAAACGAACCAATAAGAGTTTGTTTACTTGCCTGGCTGACAGCTATCAAGCTTTAAGTGCTCCACTAATAGGAGCAGTGACACCTCTGGGACCCTCGTAATAAAGCAGCAGGGTTTCATACAGTCTCACAGCAGCTTCTGTCCTCGAAGATACAATTCTAATCAAAGGCTTAACTTCCGCTTGTTATTTCAAATGTCTCTTATCAGATCAAATCCAGATGAGATTGAAGACACTTATATGTGTTTCACAGATCGGATTACAGTCCGTCTTTGTTTTCTGGGTTACATGTAAATTAAGGTCAGTCCTCCTCTTGTCCAGAAAGAGGTGCTGATGCACCTGAAACTGTTTGGTAACTGACAAAAACAACAACAACAATGGTTTAGCAGCGAGCTAACAATTATCCATAAGCTTACACAAACAACATGGAAGAATGACGTAGTTACACTGTTGGAGGGGTAAAGATTACCTATGCCAGCCCGGTTGAACAAAAAAGGCCAACAGAGTCTCATGGCAGTTTTTGAAATATAAATGAAACTTCATCTATTTGATTCGTTTACATAGACATTAATTTCCCTTTTCTTTTGTAACACTCAGCACAACTTTCAACAAAGTTTACCTGCATTTTCTTAATGTCCAGCAACACGTGATGCACGTGTCAATTTCCACTCGAGTCTTTTCAAAATAAAAACTACTTAGTTAGGTTTAGGAATCAATTTGGTTTGGTTTAGGCAACAACATACTTAGTTAGGTTTAGTAAAGATTGTGGTTTGGGTTAAAATAACACTGGAAGTGGCGTAACTTAAATGCGGAAGTTATGTGACAAAAACTACTTAGTTAGCTTTAGGAAAAGATTGTAGTTTGGATTAAAATAACTCCGGAAGTACAAGAAAAATAAATCAATGTTGACTGCTGGTTTCGCGTCGGATACGAACACCGGTCTCCTGGGCAAAAGTTCTGTATTTTCTAACCCACCCATCCACCCCGACCTCCTCCATATGTGGCGTTCTTTGCTCTTTATACTTCCCGGTTCACAATTACGTGGATTATGTACAAATTGATTTTGCGCTGACCATCATGAAAAAATTTGAAATTCATGTCTATGCACACAAATCCATTCATTCTATTTTATGACTATTTCACAAACTGTTGTGCAACTGGGCTGAAAAGGCATATGAATGACACAACATTAATGCAATAAAAACTCCGTTCTTGCTTTTGGTATGTTATGTGTACGCCATGTAGTCTATACTGACTGCAATGTAAATGCATTCGCATAAATATGCTACGGTCAGAGCTAGTGACGTAGAAAAAAAAGTGAGAAAGACTGCTTATGGTGTGCAGGAGGGCAGGTGGATGGATCCAACAAACACAGGACCCTCAACCATACCAAGACCGGTATTTTTTTGTGACGTTTGTGAGGTGTTTTTCTGACTTGTTACGTTGTTTCTGTACATATTTTACTTAGTTTACGTACATATTTTACACCCATCCATGATATTTTTCCTGAATCTAACTAAGTGATTTTGTTGCCTAAACCTAACTGGATGTCTTTTGTTTGTTAGTTTAGTTGCGTGGTGTAAAAATTACACAAAAAGGCTAAAATGCATCTTGTAATGTCCTTGTAATGTCATGCTATTTATACGCCTTCCAATGAGATTGGGTTGGAGGAGTAACGACCACCTATGCGTCTTGGAGAGACAAATGCATTTACATCATTTCAACACCTGACTTGAATAAGAGTCAAACCTCCTTCAGAGGTGGTTTCAATATGTCTTGATGTTTATTGTTTGCATTTACACTGAGCTGTATTCACATCGGATCTTCCAGAGAACAGGAAGAAGAACAAGCACAAGAAAAAGAAAGAAGAAGCGGTATAACGATAGCAGTGTCTTCCTGTACACCATCAGTCCTGAAGTCAGATGTGTGTCTCCACACTTCAATGTTGAGTGAAGCTGCCACTCTGACCCTGTGATTGCAACAACTAATCAGAGTGTAATTTGGCTCGCTACATTTCCTCACAGACGTCAGGTAATTGCAGCACATGCATAATGAAGAAGTCTCTGAAGAGAACCGGGAGGAGTTTCATCTGAACTCTCTGCTGCCGAGTTATTGATTGAACAGCCCAGCTTCTCTCTCTCTCTCACACACACACACACACACACCTTCGTCGTCTGCCTTTTAATGACGCCATTAATCGGCGTTCCTCCCTGACTCCTCTCGTCTTTCACAGCTCTCTGCCTCTTTCACTTTAAGTGCCACCTTCCCGTCTCTCTTCTGTCAAGAGGGCTTTTCATGCTCCTAATTGTGACACAAACAACAACAAATAATGACTGCGAAGCTTCCCTTTGACTGTAACTGTGAACTTCTACTATGCAGAGTGATACATTTTCAGTTCTGTTAACAATTGATCTGAGAGAAAGCTGGATTCAAGCTGGGAGAAACCATGTGTTCTGTGGTTTACGGTGACAGATCAGAACACATTAAAGTTCATACAAGAAGTAATGATGTGTAAAACAAATACATTCCCATACAGTAGCCAAATTGGGGAACACAATACACAGAAAATGAAACGCTGAAATAACTTTGATATTAAGGGCTGTCAAAATGAACGTGATAATAGCGCAAATTAATTTTAACGCCATTCATTAACGCAACTTGCGATTTTTAGGTTGTAACAGGCTCCATTTTAAAGCTAGATTGAAGATACTGGCATCATACAAAACCAGAAAACATTTGGTCAAAATAAACCCTTAATTCACCAAATTAGATGTTCTTGTATTAGCTGCTATAGTATCTCCTCAAAGCCACAAGACTCCATTGACAGACAGTAATTTTACCTTTCTAATTATCGTAAAACATGCGTCATTCAAACTTGACAGAAACAAAATTCACGGAAACCGTCCGTTAGTCTTTCCACTGTTCTTACAATCACCAAATCTGGTTTGAGAGACTGAATAAGTAACAGATGTGACATGACACACCAGAAAAAAAGAACTAAAAAACAACTGAAGGGCATACTCGCCTACTGGAAATGGGCCCATTTTTAGCGTGTTTTCCCATGTTTAAAAAATGTTGTTGCAATAAAGGTAAAGGTAAAAGTAATTTCGGAAAGCCATGTGCCTGCCCCCTGCCGTGTGTAATGCTTTTTTTAACCTAAAATGTATTTTAAATTATTTTTTGATACAGAAAACAAGTTAATTTTCAGTTAAGTTCCCTTAACTGAAATAAGGGAATAAAGACAGATAATTCTAAAATGTTGACCTAATGATAGAGTTAGAGGAAAAAGTCAGGACCAAAATGGTGGACAGACAGACCGACAGAAAGACAGAGAGATATTAACATCCATCGAGCAACACTATGTGGCTAAAGCTATGTTACAGGGAGATGACAAAGTTAGCCAATGAAAAGATAGAATAGTAAATTAGTTACAGAGAAACCAAACATGTTGGCAACTGACCCTTCACTAAGCCCCTCCCCCCTCGGTTACTGTTGCTAGGCCTGTTAAGCTTTCGCACCAGGCCTGTCATTATGGCGTTTTCAACGATGTCAGTGAGAGATATTCCAACAGAAATAATAGCAAATTTCTGGAATAATCATTCTGAAATATCTGAGGGAAGTAGACAGAAAGCATTAGCGATCTACATTCACAGTATTGTGAAATCGGGGGAAAAGCTCACCGGTGCTCCCAATGCAAGTGTCAGACACCCTACAACTTGACAACTCACGTGAGGACAAACATAAGCTTTGTTTCCATTCACATTATTTTTACACGCATGTATAATATACAAGGATGCCCGCGGTCGGCGTCCTTGTATATTCCTATACCGTAACAACATGAAACATGGCCAATACTATGTGACATCAAATAATAATCACACTCGAAATCCACAAAACCAGCCTCAAAATGAAGAAAATTGTAAACACTTGTATGAGATTCTATGGAGCAGAGCCAGATAGTTGTTGGACCCTGGTTGAATCTGGCTCATGCTACGCTATCATTGGCCAGTTTGCGTTCGAGGGAAGGACTTTGTGAAGGGTGAATTGGAACAGGTTTTTTTTGCCGTTTCCAGGGGGGAAATCAGAGTGAGATTCAGCATCAACATGTAACCTTTGGAGTCTCTTTGAGAATTTAAGATGACTCACTATTGGCTGAGGTCTGACTCTAACTGGTGACCTAACACATTCTGTCTTTCACTTTCCCTTTATGTAAGTAAAAGGAGTAAAAGGACTTCCACCATGCTTCAAATCTGGAAAGGCAGAGGGTACTTTCACACAGATGAAAAGACCTTGTGAGCCGAGGTCACTCCTGTGCAGCAGCGCTGTTTGCCGAGCGCGAGGCAGCGATCCTAGAATAGGCTGTGACGTGTGTGCAGTTATCACTGCTGTGTAGCGACCTGCTCTGCTAGCCCTCTCACCTGCGGGGTACAGGGCGGTGTTAAACCATTTCCATGTCATCGTAACCCCTGTGTGTATATGTGTATATGTGTGTGTGTGTGTGTCCCATCAAATCCCTGCTACAACATGATCGCTGCTTGCTGTGGCTAGCTTCACGAGTAGCCATCTGGTGCTGAGAGGCCAACCTGTTTTCCGCTCTGCCCGTCCAACTTCACGCTCTGCAACCCAAAACCAACATGTAGTGCTTTTCTCTAATGCAGGCGCTGTAATGTGAGTTTTGGTGGGCACTGCCCTTTAGGATTCAAAACACAACAGGGCTGTTGTTCTCCAGAAGATGCTGTATGTAGAGTTTGTAGGGTGGCTATAAAGTTTTATTATGCATATAATGCAGTGGGCAGTGGACACTATGGGTGTAACACAATCTGTATTTGTTTATGTCACAAAAATGTCTATTAATCAAATGAATGCCAAAAGTGTTGGAAATTGTCTAGTCTGCACTGTGGTTATATGCTATATATGCACGTCTTTATGCAAATATTTGTACATTCATTTTGTATTCATTTTTTGCACTGTGGTTATATGCTATATATTGCACGTCTTTATGCAAATATTTGTACATATTTCATAGTATTTATATTCTTATTTTTAATTTCAGTACTTATATCTCTTTAATATATATTTGTTTATATTGTAGCATTATGTACATACTCCTTAATTTCCTTTTTTTTTTTGTTCTTTCTGTTTATACAAGATCAAATGTAATGCCCCAATTTCCCCCCTGCCCCAGGATCAATAACGCATTTCTGATTCTGATACACTCATCTTATGTAAACAGGACGTAAGTTTAGTTGAGAACAAAATCCTAGAAAATAACTGTAACCATGTACCTGAATTAACGCTGTAGAGCTTCATCCACCAATCACAGCTCACCATGCAAGCAGCCAGCTCATCTGATTGGACGACCCACTTCGTACATGTTTTTAAATTTTTCTGTTTTTAATGTAGAACTCCGAAAAAGCTAAAGAGTTATAGTCTTTTCATCACTTCATGTGTACTTTATGTTTTACTTGAATTACTTTGATATTTTTATCATTGGTCATAAATCATCACTTTTATTTGATGCACACATTCAAAGAAAAAAAAGTAAATCTAAATAGAGTCTAAATAAAAGCTGTAACAATTAATGGTGTAAATACAACAGGAGGTTAAAACAGAATGAAAATACAAGTCCATTTTTTTTAGGTTTTTATATCCGTATTTGAAGGCCGTATAACTCCAACAGTTTCTTAAACTATTCCGCGTGTTGATGTGTGCAGCGTGCTGTTTTGGGGGATATGAAGAACATCATAATGAATCTGACAGAAAATCTTTGCTAAGGGCCCATTTTGCTCATTGAAGTGTGCAGCTAGTTTTTCTTTAAACGCTCCCAGAGGCAGAAGCTGTAATCATCGGTAAGCACCAGCATGCCCCAGTACTCCTGGTTAGAGCATGAGTGTAGATGAGAGGCTGTAGTGTGTGAATGTGTGTGTGTGTGTGTGTGTGTCTAAATGATCAAACCCTGTTCATGAAGGAAAAGACTAAACTGAGGAGACAGTTAGAGCAAGGTGGAGGAGGCAGCTGTGCTAACGTGGGATACTGTTCCATGTAGGGATGTTGTGTGTATAATTTATAAATGAACGTTTTTCTCTCAGTTTCAGCCTTCTTTTCTTACCCAAACTTTGAGCTTCTGCAAAACGGTCTCCAAAGTGTGTGAATCTTAAAACTATGGCTGTCAATTGATTAAAATATTTAATGTCGATTAATCGCAAATTAAGTGCTCAAATATGCTCAAATCATAACTCTAGCCCGACAGCTGTCAGTGTGTCAGTGTGCTGACTTGACTATGATGGCACCAAACTGCATGTGATTATCATAAAGTGGGCATGTCTGTAAAGGGGAGACTCGTGTGTACCCATAGAACCTATTTTCATTCACATATCTTGAGGTCAGAGGTCAAGGGACTCCTTTGAAAATTACTATGACAGTTTTTCCTTGCCAAAATTAAGCGCAATTGTGGAGCATCATTTAGCCTCCTACAGAACAAGCTAGTATGACATGGTTGGTACCAATGGATTCCTTAGGTTTTCTAGTTTTATATGATAGTAGGATCTCTAGTTTTTAAACTGACACTACAACTAGAACCAACGATGACGAGACTGTCGGCTTGGTGTTGTCAGGGCCTTAAAGCCATTAGGTAACTGGCTATTTGGGTAAATAAAAAAAGTTTAAATGTGTAGGGCACTGTTAAGGTGGGAATTTTGTAACATTTGTGGGATATTCTGGATGCAAACCATGTTAGAAAACAGCACCAAACCTGTGTCAGTGTGTTTAATTTCCCTCATTTGTTCTTTCCTCTCTTTTGGTGGTTGTCTGCAGTGCAAAGATAACACCCTCTCCTGGGGGTTCTAGCCTACGTTGTCATTGTGATGAGAAGAAGAGGAGAGCTGATCACTAGAATGACCAAAGCAGGTTAGTAACGGTTTGGATAGATAACTTCTTCCATTAATCACATATATATATATATATCATGATTCAAATCTAACAGTGTTTTTCCTTTTAGTATGACATTGTTCCTCTTAAATATTGACTTTTTTTGAGAAAGGTAAAGTATACAATCTTGTAAAAAAAATGTATTTCATGACTGCCTCTTCTGCATTTTGTCAGATCCATAGAAGCAGATGTATTTATACCTGATGCATGTCTCAGTATATATGTGAGGCTAGCAGTTCAGTGAGTTGTGCAAAGATCCAAATGTTGCTCAGAGGTTTTGTGAAGTGTTTGGGGGATATCTACGAGTGGGAGCATATTTTTGCTCACACGGTATTTGGTGCTGCAGGGTACGTGATTTATCTCTCAGGGTGTGCGGTGCTTGTGTTGCCGGGTACAGAGCCCTTGTGAAGTGGTGGGGGAACGCACACAAAAAAGGTGCTGCCGCCACGAGCCGTGTAGCTGCTGAAGACGTTCCGTTTCACAAAAGTGTTAGACAAATGTTTTAAGAGGTTGTAGCGGTGTCTTTAAAATGAAAATATACCTCACTCGGGGGCATTTTACCGTCTTCCCTCATTTTATTTTTTAACATAAACACCATCTCTGAATGTGGAAGCCTTGAGTGAACGGCACAATCTGGAGCACTTTGGAGATTTCCTCTCGTAGCGGGTTGATGATGAAACATTTCCACCCACGGCCAATTGAATTGAAAGGCTCGAAGGCAGAAGTGCTCCTTCACGCTCCTGAGGGACGCTTACCTCTTCAGCTAACACCGGCTGGATGAGGCAAGCTTTAGGTCCCAGAGTTCATTTTAACAGCGCGGGAAAATATGTGCTTTGCAAACATGTGTCACGCTCACACCGTTGGATGTGTGTGCTGGTGAACGGAGTGTTTGCTCGGGGCAGGCTCTATATGGCTCTGCACTCTGCAGGTCTTACAGCAGAATTTATTAGCAAGTTTCAAGACAGTGCCTGAAAAATGAGCGAACAAAACGTCCTCTTACGCATGACTTGACCACGGTCTCATGGGTGTGTCACAGAGAAACAGATGTTGTCTGTGCTTGTCCAGCTGTGTATACATTAGGAGTGCAACACAAAGCTACTATCTATCGGTGTAGGTCACAAAGGTTTAGCTGCCAACAAAAGAACATCATCTTTTCTGAATATATCAAAAAATAAAGCGTGATATGTGTTTGAACCTCACCTTCAAAAAACTGAAAATAATTCTAAAACTTTTCTGCTACAAATATGACTGCAAACAAATCTTATTAATCAGAGTGCATAATCAGAGTGACATATTTGTGTCCTTTTACACTCCTAGTTTATGTGCATGACTGTGTGTACAGTATATGCATATTAACCATAGACTGTATATAAGAAGTGGACGTAGTAACCGTGACTTCACCCATTGGTTTGTGGACTGCTGTTTTGAAGCCTCGTTCGTCATTTTGGCTGACACCATCTTTGTTTTTGGCCGACGCCATCTTGGTTTTTGGGCGTCGTCATCTTTGTTTTGGGTCATCGCCATCTTGTTTTTTTACAACCAGAAATGACATGAGAGGGTGGAGCTAAGTACAACCGAACACTGAATAAGACATTTTTAGGCAACCAAAATGTTACAATTAACTTTCAAGAACTGAAAACCCACTGTGAAAGGGTTAAAGTTGGGAGATGAAAACACGGACAACTGCCAGGCCTGACAACGCCGTGGCAGCGACATGTCAATCAAAAAAGCTTCCCCTGCTTTATGGTGTATTTGACTCTAAATGGGACCATAATTTACTAAATGTACATCATGCTGTATTGAATAAGACTTGAAACTAGAGATTGAAACCATAAACTCATGTTTACAATGTTAACTGAAGTAATGTTGGGTTCTGGTTTTGCGTCAGAAAGGGCATCCGGCATAAAACTTATGTCAAATCAAACATGCGTATCATCAAATCTAATTTCCGTACCAGGTTACCAAATAGATGGGAACAGATGTTCGGAAGGCAATAAATGGAATATAATAGAATAAAAAGTAGTAAAATAAATCAAGTTGGCTCATTTCCTCATAGACTTCTATACAATCAGACTTCTTTTTGCAACCAGAGGAGTCGCCCCCTGCTGGCTATTAGAAATAATGTTTAAGGCTCTGCATTGGCTTCCTTTCTCAGAACTGGCCTGATACACAGTAACTCTGGTAGAAATGCTACCTCAGATGTGTTGTGGGACTGGTGCGTCGATGCTTCCTGCAGCAGTGTGGATGTGTTTTCAGAGATCTTGGGCTCATACTGATGATCTGTGTTTTGAGTTCTTTCCTCGCTATCTCATGTGGGATAAAATGTCTCCTTGTAAGACACAGTGCTTCACTGCTGTACAGGATAGTCCAAAAACTACAAAACAACAAGTAGCCAAAAAAACAAGCCATGAGGGGTCACAGCTGAAGCTCGAGCCAAGCTCCAACTCTAATGGCCAAAATTAAAACAAACTGCCAAGGGCTCTAGCAACAGCCAAAACTGCTGCTGGGGCCGTAGCTAGTAAACAAGAGAAAAAAGTCAATTACTGGCCCTAATTTAGCTGTGCCTTGAGTGGGGACAACAATGGGGAAAAATCGTTTAATGCCCTTCTTTAAGATAAGACTAATCCTTGGTTTGAGAGGAAAACAGAAGATTGTGAGGTGAAAGTGGTTTCATACGAGGATGGAAGAGGAGACAAACACAAAACTGGTAATAAGATTTACTTGTGGCTTTCCCACATGAACAGAACAATGGTGATGCACCATCGAAATATAAATTCATATTTTCATACTATTTTAGAAAACAATCCACATAATATGTTGGAGCTATATATGTAGTGTGCCATTACACTCTTTGGAGACCCATGCTAACGGGTGGATTCATAATTTGGGTGGTTTTATGGATACGATCATTTATACCTCGGCAATTGGGAAATCACTACATACAATTTCGCAAGTACTATATTTAAAGATACATTTGAGGTAACCATTTAAGATCTAAACAGTATATTGTATATTGTATATTGTAGTTATAGCGATTAGGGACCCAGCAAAAGGAAGAATTACAGTGTAATCTAAAAAGAGAAAAAGGTCAACACTTTGTATGGGAGTGGACGGAGGAGGTTTCGGGGACACTTTAAGGGCAGAGGAAGGTGAAGTAACAAGGCTGGTTGAGCAAGTGACAATTCAATGTAATAAAAAAGAAATAAAAGATGTAATGATAGAAAATGACTTTGGTGTGAAGCAGGAGAGAGGATGCTTAGCATGATCAGTGTCAGTGGCTAAGCGTCTCCTCCTCCCATCTCTTTGCCGTTTGTCAGATTAGTGTTCAGTCTCACGGCAGAGCCACACAAATCCATTGTGACAGGCTGCCAGAGAGCATTCCCACTGAATTAGATACGTTCTCCAGGAAACAGGCCATCCAGACACTGCTACAACGGAGGCCACGCAGGGCCAAAGAGGGCCACACACCGGCTCATACACGGGACCGTACACAG